>JAEIIG010017171.1:0-57978 GCA_018904695.1 Drosophila parvula
TTTTTCGTGGTTTTACGATAGCCTGAATGAGCACTACTATTATTTTGACCGCAGCTGTATCTCCAGAGATCCAGAAAAAAATATTTTAAGCTTTTGTTAATATACTTATGCCAACAGATGAATCTACGAATTAATTTATATCTCTTTACGTATAGAATAAAATAAAAAATTTTTTTTTTTTTCAAAAAAAAAAACGTAAAGTTGCAACATTTTTCTTTGCCAAAATATTTATGCCAACTAGTGTACATATGTGTTGAGCCAAAAGAAAGGCCTCAAAAATATCTCGCATATCATCCAATAAATAATACTTTTTCGAAACACCATATTTTCAGTTCCAAACAAAACTGAAATAAACTTGTTTCGCAGTTAACTAATTGAAAAGCCTCTTTGAATTCGGGATTTTCCCTCTGAACCTTGTTCCAAACTATTTTCGGGGCATCTAATCAAAACCGCGTATCGCCTAATTTGAACACCAGTAAATATAATTTAATATCATACCGGTTAAAAGAAGAAGAGCCCTCTGCGTCTTGACGTCAAACGTTTGCAACAAAAAAAAAAGAGATTGCTGAGAATGTTAACAAGGTCTGATTCGACTGATGGAATGAAAACATTAACGATTTGCTAATTAAGGCGATAATCAGGACGCCCAATGCAAATGGCGACTTAGATTTCGGGCACTTAAAGACGCCGTGATTAGATTTCGATAGTCCAGCTGTCTGAAGTGATTATTCCCAGAATCGCAGATACGACAGACGATTATCATACGGTGATGGTTATTTAACGACTTGTTCTTACCATCACTGATCACAGTAGCGCCAGCCGTCCGCAGTAGACGGGCTCGACGGACCCGCATTAGAATCAGGATCAAGACCACTATAAAGAACACCATCATAATGGGGAACCACACATCAAAGTATATGTAAACCATCTTTAAAACTTTCTGTTTTACGAAGCGAGGCGATCGGTTTAGAGTTCAGGTGACTACTGCAGAAAGCATATTCTGAATGCCTTCTGGCTACAATTGTCAGTTGCCTTATCTCTATAAAAATAAATAAATCACGCCGTTATCGAAGAAGCGCTACCGAAAATGAGTCACTAGGCGACATTTAAATTACTAATAATAGCGGATAGTAAAGAGAGTTCATTTTATGGAAACTATTTCATAACTGCGAATTAATCGCAGAAAAATTATTAGAGTTTTCAATATTTTAATGCAGAACTATAAAGAGTAGCTTAGCTTATAATGAGAAAATTTTCAAAATGTTTGAAGGTTTACTAAAACTATAGATATTATTAACAAGCTGCTGTCTAAAACTACTTTTAATGGCTAAACTATGGATTACACTTTTTTATCAGAGTTAGCTGTCTGTGTATTAACCCGATTTTAATATAGATAAGTAATAAACGTGATATCTGTGAAAATCTGGGTCCGAAAAATTCAGGAATATACTGAAACTATAGGGAAGTATAGATAAGCCCTTTTAATATTATTTGAATACTTGACTGCAAACCACAAATCAAGTACAGAAAGCAGCCTAGCTGATAAGATAAAAGTTCAGATATGATATGCTGGCAAATAAACTTAATTAGATAATACGACTTTTGTCATTTGCTGATAAAAATAATTAAGTAAACGAGCGAGTCTAAATGATTTTGTTTACGAATCGAAGGAGAAGCAGATACTTCAAGAATTGCAAAGAAACTTGTTAACTTTCTCCCTGAATAGCGTAAATAAATATAAATCACTGTTTAGCACAAAATACATACATATATACTCGTGCAAAGAATACAGCAACTGTATAATCTCACTCACACTCAAAAGAATGATACTTTTTTTTTTTCAGTCAGCCAAACTCCTCCCATTTTATTGTTTATTTGTTTGTGAGGGGAAAAATGACTCATCGCGGGGGTTTTATTTAATTTAATGGTTGATTTATATATCTATTGCTACTACTCACTGGACAGAATGGCGCCCTGCCGCCTGCTGGTGCAGCAATATCCACAGCAACTCATGATTAAGAAGGTGAGCACGAAAAAGAAGAAAATACTCCAGAAATCCATGGCGAAGTCGTCCAAATCGTCCAGTTCGAAGTCGTCCACTGCACCACTCAGGGAATTTGAAAAAAATCAATTATTATCATTTAAAACTTGAGCTGCTAGTAAACTAAAATGAAATACTTACGTTTGTCTTACGTTTGGTTAAGCCGCTTTTTAGATATTTCAACAAAATTCCACTTGTTGCAGTTGGTTGCAACCGAAAACTGCGTTTCCTAATAAAACGAGTTTGGTCTAGCTTCAAAAGGTCACGTGTTACCTGGAAGAATTTCACTTCACTGGCCAATCGGAGAGCTGAATTGAAGCCCGATCAAAGTTAGCTAATATATCTTATCAGTAGTTAATCTGCAAATAATAAGCAATTTATTTGGTGCGCGACAGAACCAGTGTTGACAAATTCAAATTTAAGGCGATAGCTGTGATTAGTGTTCACAAAACAGCTGTAGCTGGCGAAAAGATATCGATTGTTCAAAAATGTAAAACAAAAGAAATATATCAATATTTTGAGCACTACGAAATATTTGTAATTATTTTATCTTTAAAAATCATGTAAATCGTGTAAATTCACGAAAATTTTAGCTGCTAAACATAAGCTTAACAACACTGCCAGGACCTAGCTGCGTTTAGTGAGCGTGGTGTAAACTATCGAAAGTGGTGAAAACGAAATTAATCACCAGAAAGTGCTTAAGTTGCATAAAAATTATTATCAATAATTTTTAACAAAATTTATTCAGATTTTTGTGCCCACACATCACCGTTTGAGAGCTGTAACAGCACCCCTCGTGACCTATCGATAGGCAACACTCGTGCGCAGTACCACTAACCAGTACTACACACATATACATACTGCTTTGCCATTTTTATCATGGCGATTTCTTTTTGACATTTCACTACAACTGGTCGCACGTGTTTTCGGGCTAGGCTCTGTGCTAAATTATAGTAGAATCAAAGTGAGTAGCGAAAAAATCAGGGTTTTTGAGTTGATTAACAAGTCCATTTTATCGCCGCCGGCGTCCTTTAGATGAATCCGGAGAAGTTGAAGAAGTTGCAAGCGCAGGTGCGCATTGGCGGCAAGGGCACCCCCCGTCGCAAGAAGAAGATCGTTCACTCCACGCCCGCCACCGACGACAAGAAGTTGCAGTCGTCGCTGAAGAAGCTGTCGGTGAATACAATTCCCGGCATCGAGGAGGTGAACATCATCAAGAACGATGGCACCGTCATCCACTTCAACAACCCGAAGGCGCAGGCCTCTCTACCGACGAACACCTTCGCCATCACCGGCCACGGTGAGAACAAGACGATCACGGAGATGGTGCCTGGCATCCTCACGCAACTGGGGCCCCAGGACATCAACCAGCTGAAGAAGCTGGCCACAGAGATCGCGAACAAGAGCGCCGCCGGCGGCGCAGCCGGTGCTGCTGGTGCCGATGCCGGTGACGATGATGTGCCCGATCTGGTTGAGAACTTCGAGGAGGTGGCTATTGCCGGCACGAAGGCTGCAGCCCCTGCCGACGGCGAGGTGGCGGCTTCCGCCTAAGAGGAAGGAATCACACCACACACATTAACACCGAACACATACAAACATACATGGCGGAGCAGCGAAGGGGCAGGCAGGTACACAGGGCATACCGCCCAGCTGGACACACAACAACACACGCCCTGCACACCGGAAGAAGCCGCCCGATTCCTGACACTGGCCACGCGCGCGGTATGTCGCTGGAAGTGCCTTTCCTTCGCCGTCCTCCGCCTCTTTTTGGGGGTCATATGCTACACACACTATACACTACAAAAACAAACAAAATAAAGGCATCCGAGCGAACGCTGAACAGAAGCAACACCTAACATAATACCTTACCATAATATGTAACGTACTAAGGGAACCTTCAAACCTAATCTAATAGTCATAGTTTGGAAGCGATCAAAATGTATTTTCCAAAGCGATTAAAGCACGTTTCCTTAATCCAATATTGGAATCCAAAAGCACTACTAATTTCCCCCAAAACAGACGCCCACACTCTCACATTGCTCTCATTCACACATCTATATACATACATACATAACATTTAAACAGTTTTACGAAAGAAGACTAAGGAGAACAGTGATCAGGGGACGCAGGAACGCAGACACTCCACAAGAAGTCATTGCCAGGCCGACGGGAAAGTAGAGAAAGAGGAATGTATTTTTAGCTATAATTCCCGTCCCACTTCCAATCCAATTGTAACCCCCACACGCACACCATTCAGCTCCGCCTCCACAGTTCGAAACGTAAACAATGTGCAGCCGCCAATTATTATTTCAATTTAATGATACCAAAATTGTTGAAAACGTTTTATTTTAATTTGTAAAATATTTGTTTAGGCCATCATACCATGCATACATTAAAAGAACTGTAAAAAACACATGAACTTCATATTTATAGCATTTATTTTGGGCATTTACTAAATTTGTTCCTTTTTTTCTTGCATAACAAACATGTGTGTGTGCGTGTGCTTGGCAACGCTTAGTAGATGGGAGGGAAGGGCAGTGGCTGCGAAAAGCACGCGGCAGTTAAAACTTGTTGACATTGAAATTCGGCAGCTGTCTGCTTAAGACCAAAGAATACGGCCCAGTGGAACGCGCTTTGTGAATCGAAGCCACCTCAGGTGTTTTCCTGGGTTCATAGAGCGGACGTCAATGTGCGTTCAAAACTAATATGTAACAACATAATTATCTGGCTAAAAAGCAAAGGTGAAAAAGCTGAAAACCGGCGCTTGCATGTGTGTATGTACATATGTATGTGTAATTATATTAGTGTTGGAGACATGCGTTTGCATGGAGAATGTTTTGGTTTAAAATTCTCCAAATGAGTCACGTTTTAATTCGCTCAAAATTGTAAATTTTCTGGTCGTTGATTAGGGCGAGATTCAGGCAGTGGCCGGTGTTTCTTGAAGCTTCCATGCTTGCTGATTGCGGTTTGGGAACCGCAGTTCTTATCAGCGTTCAGCGAACCATAAAAACGAATTAAGGCTGATGCAAATCAACACACACACACATGCACTGGTATAATTAAGAGGTCCCACAACGTACATATGAAATACTGGAACTGGGAAAAAATGCCAGTTTAATTCATGTTTGTAGTGGTTTCTTATTTGTTTTTATTTTCCCTTTTTGGCGCTATTCAAATTTGCCGGTAGGAGACTGCCAACTTGCTTGAAATGGTTCTAGTGAATACAGTAGATATTGGGTGTAAGGGATAAAAATTTAATACGGATGTATTTGTATGTGAGTTTAGAAAAGTACTTTCTATTTAAAAGTTAACAAATGTAGAAATCGGCATATTTTAATTTCAATAGGTATTCGTATTTATAAATCGATAACTTTTTAGTGTTGCATAACGATTGCTTGCACTTTAAATTAAAGAATTCAAATGCAAATGTTATATTCTTTATACATATGCATACATATTTAAACTATTAGGTAGAACATGAAATAATTCACTTAATCCATATCTAATTACCTTATTTGACATATTTTCCATATCTTTGCTTCCACTTCTTACCACAAAAACCACAAACTAAAGTTGTCTAAAGTTTAAATAAATTGTAATTTGTTGTTTTCTTGAAACGATTAGTTATTGGACTAACTAGAGCGTACGAATTTCCTTTTTACATATGCTACAAACCACCTTGCAGGCGACTCGATTAAAGTTTGGAGTGTCTACTCGATGAAACACCGGTGTTCCCGTCTCCTGAATAGGTTTTTTCTGTGCATTCACCCGGATCTGGGGTTTTTTCTGACCCCGCTCGTTTTCCACGCAGCAGCAGAGCAGGAAGCTCAGCGGCACCGCCTCGCCCTCGTCCAAGGTCTGCGGCAGATTACGGTTGCGGGTCTCCGGCAGCAGAAGACTGGCGAATCCTCCCAGGATGAGCAAAGCGCCCATCACGATTAGAGGCAACACAAGCATTTGTTGGCCCTACGAAGAAATAAGTTACTCCATTCGATTCTCAATGAAACTGGCAAATTCACTAACCATATGGTTGATCATCGGAATTACTATCGGACCCACCATGGCCACCACGGAGCTAAAGCTCATTCCAAGGCCCCGCACCACCGTGGGATACAGTTCCGATGCCAGCAGGGGCAGGACCACGAAGGACGAGCTGATGCCCATCTTGCCCACGCAGTAAAGTAACAGGGTGATGCTTGGATAGAGGAAGGTGGCCACGCAGGCCACTCCACCTACGAGCATCGAGATGAAGAGGATCCAGCGGCGGCCGAAATAGCTCAATCCTGGCCAGAGGAGCAGATACGTCGGCAGCTCCACTGCCCCGGCCAGAAAGAAGTTCCAGATCTCGTCGCCACCGAGGGCGGGAGCATAGTAGCTCAATCCCACATAGACACTGGTATTGGCAAACCAAATTAGAGTGATAATAAGGGTCTTTCGGCGCATATTGGGTCCTCGGAACAAGTCCAGGATGCCGTAGTGGACGCTGGAGGATGACTGCGCCTCGGCCGCTCTGGTGCTGGCCATTTTCCGATGCAGTCGCTCCACGAATACGCGGTTCACCCGAACGCCATTCACTCTGGCCATCACCTTGAGGATTTTCATGGCCCTCCTGGTCTTTCCCACGGCCATTAGCCATCGCGGAGATTCCGGCAGCAGGAAGAAGCAGGAGAAGAGCATCAACAAGGGCATGGACACGGCCAAGCTGAGCTCCCTCCAATCCCGGACGACATAGATAACACCGGCCAGCACCACTAAGCCAAGGGAATAGGCGATATTCGAGACTATGGTGCAGAAGACCCGCCTCTCGGGCCCCACCAGCTCGATGGCCAGGACATAGGGACTGGCCAGGATTGCAGGCACCGTCAGGCCCACCACAAATCGCAGTCCCAGCCAGGTGTAATAGTTCCAGGCGAAGGCACTCGCCGCACAGGCAGTGATTTCCAGCAACAGATAGGCGTAGAAGGAGGGTCGCCTGCCCCACAGATCCACCAAATATCCAAAGACATAGTTGCCCAGGAGGCCTCCCACCCCGAACACCACCAGAGCTAAGGTGACCAGGAAACTGCGATCGCATACCAGGTTCCACTGTAAAAAATATATATATAGTTATTCAATCCCATTCTATATTGATCTGAGGGATGGCAACCCACCTCTTGCACCACTGTGCTGGAGTAGATGGACCTGTCGTAGTGCCAGCCATGCTGGCACGGCACAATCCGCGCAGAGTCCGGCTGAAGCTTCAGCAGCTCCTCGGCCTGCTGTCGGATCAAGTCCGGCGGCGGACGATACTCCAGATATCGCACTATATCGCTGTAGTTTCTCGCATACATGGAGCACTCGGCAAAGGCCCCATGACGATTACGCGGAATGCTGAGATTCTTCACCAGCTGAACATAGTCCTGGGTCCAGGGCTCTAGCTCGGGAACCCGACACCAGTGCTGTGGTGTCGCCGCTATAAACAACTGGCTGAAATATCACACTATACATGTTTAGGGGTTTCAACTGTGACACAAAAAATATTATATTTCACTTAAATATGTAGTTATTTTAGATTTCAATTCTATTTAAAATTCGCCTAAAAGTGTGAAATTAAATCTAATAGGTCTCAAACGGATTCGTTTATGAACTTATAGCATATTTTTCGAAACAGTTTTAATTCTTTTCTTATCCAAATCTGGTTTTAAGTTAAGGAAGAGTGGTGTATATTTTCTTAAGAATAAGGTGGCCCTGTAAAAAATAATATATTCCTTGTATATTTTTTCATACTGTGTTGATATTTTACGTTACAACTTGTATAAATATCTTCTGATTACATTTGATATCGTTTGTAGCTATGACAATACTTTTGACGATATCATATAATATATATAATTTGTTATTATGTAACACTTGGATGTCGATTATTCTCTTCCCTTATCTCGGGGTTTACTTGGACGATTCACTGATGCACATCAAGCATTTGCTTGTTAGGATTATGTAGGTGTTAGCAGGCGCGATATGAGAAAGTATAGAAAAATAAGGAGAGAAAATGAACTAGTGGCGTGCTGTCCGTATCTTTGCTTGCATGCGTACCAAGTTGGTTAAGACTTTTACTTTAGGAAGGCTATCTATGTACTATCTACCTTGCATAGTTGAATAAGGAAGGTAAGTTAATTAGGAAAAATATATTTCACCATTGAAAAAATCAGGTTAATGAGGGAAACATTGAAGAAAAACACGAAAATCTGATAAGAGGTTGTCACCTATAAGCGTGAAAGGCGCAGGGCAGGGCCGCTGGCAGTAGAACCGAACAGATGATAAACTTCTGGTAGAGCCCAAAGGAGCCCACCTCCCGCAGCACCTCATCAAAATCCATGTCTGCCCGCCAGTTAGATATTCGCACAACTGACGATCACCTTGTCCGCTTCCAACTGCCGTTCAGGAACTGTCGGCACGGCAGGGGCTGATTGGACATAATTACATTACGGCTGCTGGTGCACATTAATTAATTGGACACCGCGGCGTGAACAAGGTTCGAACTAGTTGAGCAGCGCCCCAAATCCCGTCCCAATCCCAGATCGCAGACCCAAATCAAAGCGAGCTCTCGTGATCTGCGGAGGGTTAGTTAGTTAGTCGGTTTATATTTCTTGGTGGCCAAGGTGGCACTCGGCACTGGTCACTAGTCACTGGTATAAAATTAAGTTACATACATATCTCTAAAGCTGCAATGGGAACTAAGGAAAATCGGCGCGACAACGTCTAACTGCGGGTCAATCCAATAATTGTCAGTATGTACATGAAGATGTTGACGATGTCCAGGTAGAGGTTCAGCGCCGCAAAGATGTACTCCTCGGGACTGATGGAGTACTTGTGGTTACCGCCCAGCATCAACTGGGTGTCGTACACCAAGTAAACGGAGAAAAGCAGCGCTCCCAAGGAGGCATATAGCAACGCGAACACCTTGCCCGGAATGAAGATGGCGATGATTCCGAAGATGATGAAGACCACAAGGCAGGCTACAAGCACACCGCCGCACATGGTGAAGTCCCATTTGGTCTGCAGGGCGAACAGGGTGAGGCCGAGAGCCACAGCTGCCGTAATGCCCACCGCTATGAGCACCTCATCCGCCTCGTACTGTCCAGCGATCATGCCCAGAAGGAAGGACTCGGCTAAGGTGAACAGGAACAGGAAGATGAAGTTCAATGGCGTCTTCCGGCGCACGCTCTCGCAGCAGGCCATGCAGATCATGGTCACAATGAGAACGACCTGAAAAACATGAGGGTTTACAGATAGGTAAAGTCTGGGAGATGGTTTGGAAATTAAGATAAATAATAAATAATTATCCTGTATTGAAACATTCTAATATGCTCTAGAAATCACTACGCTTTCTAATATTCCTAAAAAGGTGTCTAAAAATATGCAATGAAACATTTTAGCTACCATACTCAGTGAAAATATGTTTTCTTACGATGTAAAAAATGTAGCATAATTTTGGTCACATTTTAATTTGTTTTAAAAACCAGGAGCACCCTCGATTTGTTGGTTATATGTACCCTTAAGGATGTGTCATTAGAACCAACAACACCTCCCAATTGACAGGCATTAAATTAGTGGATAAATTTTCATTAATTACAACTTATAGGCTTGTATTAGTTAATAAAGTCCAATTTTTTTTTAGCAAATAAGCAGTGGAAACTTTTGATAACTCTTCAGGTAAAAATTATTGGCAGCTTTAAACCAATTTCTCTGATTAACAAAATAACTCAGACAGTAAAGGTGTTTATCATTAAAAACTTACCAGAGCAATCCATAAAAGAGCTGGATTTTTTTGCACCCATTCCTGCGAGGCTTTCGAGAATGTAAACACACAAACGAATCCGAAAGTGATCAGCAACTGGCACTAAAAATATGAAATACGATTAAACTTTTGAAGAAATTAATATCAAAATGCATAAATAATTGAAAGAAATGTATATGAATAACAAAAATGTATGTGAATCAAATATATAAATAATAAAGATAATAGGGTGCTCAAGAAATACCTATGGGCTTTAAAACTCTGTAAAAGGTTTCCATTCTGAGCAATATCTTTCCACTTACCATCAATATCAGGTAGACCTTCCTTATGAATCCCTTCCTGATGCTCTGGTCATCGAAGGCAAAGCTCTTGTCCGCCTCCGCATCTGTATAAGCGCCCGATTCATCGCCTGTGTGGTTGGAGGACAGATCAAGGAAGTAGGTGAGTTAATGGCATGACTAACCGTACTGGAAATGGTTGTCGCTGCTCATGGCCTTAATCGCTGTGACTGACTAACAATATAGAAGAGCTCTCTCAGCCGCCGGTTACGTGCGAGTGTTTCAGTTTAATGGCCCGACTTGGAAAGGTGCTTACATATGGCCGACCGACGATTCCAGATTAGCCACAACACGCTTATCACTCACCACACTCTCGCAGATAAGAGATATAGAAATGTTTGTCTGAGTGAGTAACCGATATCACCACGCCACAGGTGTGATCAATACACAGCAGTGTTCAATACACTCTCCCCTTTGAAAGGTAAAGTGAATCATGGAGACCTTTTTCCCTGGCCTGTCCTATCAGATTCAATTGGATCCAATACAGAGAGATTTGACCAACTCTCCCAGAGCTCTCCTTGCTGCAGTCAGTTTAAAAGCGATTTATCTAATCTAAAAACACTTCTTGTGCAGAAAAAAAAACCCCTCTTCGATTGGGCTTAGCCCTGGTACTTGCCTTGCTGGTAGTGATACATTTTATGGCTACGCCTTGCTGGAATTCACACGAGCTACTGAATAGGTCAAACCCGAAAACTAAAACAGACCGTAACTCAAGTGCTAGGTGCTGCGGCCGAAGATAAGAAGAAAATTCGGTGATAAAGCAGAAAGGTACCGTCGATAAAGGTAGACAAGGTGTATAAGTAATCCAACCGCCGGCTGTGCTCTGGACTGGCAGACTGAAGTTGCATTTGGCTTGAATTAACCCGGTTGGCAGAGAGCAGAAGCCCCACAATGCCTCAGCTCTGTCGCTTTAATAAATAGATGCGCTTTTATTGTGTGACTTTAAACTCAGTGTCACTGCAGGGTTTACAGTATTCGGTCGTTGACTTGAGATTCCGCGGTGATTACAAACACTATTTACTTTCGTTTTGGCAAGCCAGGTTGCCTTTAATATATTCTCACATAAATATATATATATGATTATACGTGACTATTTATTGTTGGTTTGTGTATTTGAATGGCATATAATTTTGGTTTTTATGCTTTTTTTTTTGGAAATTTTGAAAAACATCATCCATGGGACACAGAGACCTCAACTTAAGCGATAATACAAAATACATAACGAAAAAGCAAGTAAGTAAGTTCGTTTCACCTTAACTGACATTTAGAACTAGAAGGAAACACCGGATGTTGCCAAACACAACGCGAAATAGAGATATACATAGATCGTAAGTATGTTGAGTAATACGTTAGTTTTTGAAGAAGAAAAGGCGAAAAACCGATGAGATTACGCGCGACAACAATATTCGTATTCCGGTTAAAGCTTAAACCCGGCCTAAACTGGTTAAACAACATAATGGAGACAGACTGTGAAGTTTAGTCGCGCGACGCTCCGATTATAGTCAGAATGTACATGAAGATGTTGATGATGTCCAGGTAGAGATTCAGTGCGGCAAAGATGTACTCCTCGGGGCTGATCGAATACTTGTGCTCGCCGCCCATCATCAGCTGAGTGTCATAGATCAGGTAAACGGAGAAGAGCAGCGCCCCTATGGAGGCGTACACCAGCGTTATGATTTTGCCCTTCATGAACATGGCCACGATGCCGAAGATGAGGAACACCACCATGCAGGCGATCAGAACGCCGCCCATCATGGTGAAATCGTACTTGGTCTGCCAGGCAAACAGGGTTAAGGCTAGGCAAACCGCTGCCGTAATTCCCACCGCCAAGAGAACCTGT
Organism: Drosophila parvula; assembly: GCA_018904695.1. Lineage (NCBI taxonomy): Eukaryota > Metazoa > Arthropoda > Insecta > Diptera > Drosophilidae > Drosophila > Drosophila parvula. The sequence goes on from JAEIIG010017171.1 coordinate 11,997, forward strand.
TGGGAAGGGCAATATATTTTTATATTAATAACAATAATCGAGAGGGATCAAGCTGCGTAAACTCACCTCGCTTGGAGCATATCTAGTGGCCGAGACTCCCATTAAGAAAGATTGAGCCGCCGTAAATAGGCCTAGGAATATAAAGTTTGTCGGCGTCTGGCGACGCACACTCTCGCAGCAGGCCATGCAGAGCATGGTCACAAGCATCACGCCCAGGGCCACCCAAAAGAGCCACATGTTGCGCTTGGCAAAGTCCTTGGTGCCCTGGTGGAACACAAACAGGGCAACGGCTCCAAAGGTGACCAGGAGTTGTCCCTGCAGGAAGAGGATAGCATTAGGTTATTAATAAAAAGGAAGCTTGAGCTCCACTCACCATCAAAATCAGGTACACCTTTCGAATGAATCCACGGCGTATGCTCTGGTCGTCAAAGGAGAAGTTTTTGGGCTGGCTCTCGGGATCATCGTAAGCCCCATAGCCCCCAGCCGACGGTGGTGGCTGGATGAAGCCCGGTTGAGGAGCATAGCCACCCGGTGGCGGTCCCTGTCCATAGGGCTGCCCATACGGCCCCTGTGGATAGGGCTGGGCGCCTCCTTGGGCGTACGGTGGATAGCCCTGTGGTGGTGGTCCCTGCGGAGGATAGCCGCCCCCACCATAGCCTCCTTGCGGTGGATAACCACCACCGTAATTGTACTGCTGGTTGGGATCTGCGGCATGAGACATGTATTTAGCTGTAGTTCACCACTGATGCTGACAGATATTCAAGACAGTCGTCTGCTAGAGCAATCTAGCTACGGAGAAGTATAAAATCTAAATGTGACGCTCTTCGCTCATGAGGCGAGCTATCAAGCATTGAGCATCCACGAGTACTCTACCGTATGTATGTACATTCAACGATGATAAGAAGGGGAACATGTTACGAGATTTCTAAGTAAGTGTATGGGGGAAAAGTAACGATGAAAATGATGAATCATATTTAAGAGGGGCTCGGAGGAGCATTCAACGTGTTCGCGCACACCCCGGGGACAAACAAAAGCATGCGATTATTATAAACCAACCGGAAAGCAAAACAACTCGCTTAGGAAATCAAGTGAATAAACCTTGGTATTGGGGATACTGGGGAACACTTTGCCAGGACATAATCGCAGATCTCTCGGTCGCTGACTTTTGCTTTCGCTCTTTCTCTTTGGGGGATTTCTACTGCCGATACACACCGCTGTGGAGTAGAGACCCAAGAAACGTTCCATTAGTTCGGCTTGGCCCATTCGCACTCACCTTGCATACTGCTCTCGCTTTGGTATTGGTTGTGGCTGTGTTGCACCGAGTTTAATGTAGATATTTTTACCTGCAACCAAAAGTAGTGGGAAATTATTAGCGTTTTGTTTTTTCCGGGCTAATTTAATTAGTGGGGTTAACCGGATATGCACGACTCTGTGTTGAGTTGCGCTCTGTTTTGGTGGCATGCCACTTTAATTATCAACAAAATTGGCACATGGTGGCTGAATCATTCGCTATAAATGCCTTTTCAGATACCATTACAAATTTGTTTAACTTAATATAATACAGTAATGTGTAGTATGAATAATCACAAAAGACCATGGAATATATTTCATGGACATTATCAAGAAACCGCTGTATTTTTTCTTGGAAATTCAATAAATAAATATGGAAGTTAGAATGTATTTATGTATTTCACATGGTAACGAAAGGCTACTTTAGCTCTTACAAAAAATAATACTTGAGGAAAGTATAACTCAAGAATGAGATGCATTTAGAAAGGTTTCCCGAGTGGTATAGCTTCTTTAATTAAAAAAAACAATAAGGTCATTTAAACATCGGATATCTAAAGAGTTTGCTACCTTTACCAGCTAAAAGTTTTGTTTGTTGTGGCAAAAAATGACGTGTGCCTCTCAAGCTTTTGTCTGTGGGTGTGGATCTACTCTTGAAATGGCAAGTGGCGTTTATTAACTGTACCTACACAGTCAACGGCGACCCCGCTAACTTATACGCTTTATAATATAGCCGCACCGATTAAATTGGTTCAGCTGCAGGGGGAAAGTCACACGCGTAAATAATACATACACAAGTAAGTGTAAGTGCACGGTAAGTACTCGAGGAAAACGGTGACTCACTCGACGCTGGTCAGATTCTCGAAATTACCGGGGAAGCACAACATTCGATAGGTGATTGCCAGGACCCAAAGCACCCACAGTACCCAAATTAACCTTTAATTGGTTATAATTACCTCTGGATTACGCAGTAATTCGATCAAAAACAAACAAATTGCTTTTGTTTTTCTTCTTAATTGTTTCCGAAAAATCGAACTAGAGATGAAACAGAGGTGCGGGTAATCGGTTTCGAGAGGCTGCGATTGTTACATTTTATCGATATCGGTACAATTTTCAAACGCCATAGAAAAATTTACTGCCTTTGGTTTTGGAAAGAATGTTTTTTGGGGATCTTAATATTAGCAGTCTATGCTAATCTGCAAAAAAGTAAAAATATCGACAAGCGCAAATCATGCCGTAAAAAAACGTAAACTTGTCGTTGTTTGATAACGTTTTTATTCAAATTTCTTGCTAAAAATAGTGTGACCGCTTTGAATAACTTTTTAATTACCTGAGTGTGCATTACTGTAGTGTGCCTTTGAAATGTTTTCAGTTCACTTCATTAATAAAATATGGGAACTGAAAAATGAAATAATGAACTAATAATTTATGCAAATATTATTATTCTTCCTTACCGGTCATGCCCCGTAGACCGTGTTTAGGGTTATTAAACCCAGTAAGGCCACACTGCTCGTTAGGGTTTCTTATAAAGATGGCTTTTAGGGCAATTGGTTTTTTTTTCAAAATATCAATCATGAAATTAATAAATTATGACTAGATATAAAAAATATAATCATATAAGTAAATAATTTCATTACTAATCTTGGTCATAAATTATTTCCAGACACCTTATCCTTTAATATTAACTTATTATTTTTCATAATATGAAAAATTTCTAAAGATAAAAAATAAATGTATATTTTGATGTAATAATAAAAATGAATACTTAAAGTTTTGTTTTGACTTAAAATTTTACGCTGAGCAATGTACAAAAAATGTTGTGGATTTCAATTGTGGACTGTGGACTTTGTGGGCACCAAATTAAAAATCGCGCGCCTGTTAAAGATGGTATAACATCGATGATGCCCTGCCAATCGATGTTAGCGATGTTTCCAAAACATCGATGACATCAATGCTGGCATCGATGTTTCTTCACCTCTAATCGCAGCCAACTTCACTTCAACGCGTTCGGATAATTTTCAGGAACCATTTATTTATTCGCAACAAATTGCGAATGTAAAAGTGAAAATCGAAGTGTGCCAATAAACATTCAGACATTGAGGCTTTCCTTTGCGTTCACCCTTCTTTCGTATTTTTCCCCCGTATTCTTTTCGCACCGCCAGCCTTTTCTGTGGTGCATTGGTGTGAGTGTGAGTGAGTGTGCGTGTTCTGCCGCCAATCCAAAGCTGAAGCGGAAAAATGGATGTGGCTAAGCTGGAGAAGATGAAGGTGGTGGACTTGCGCAACGAGCTTCAGTCGCGCGGTCTGGACACCAAGGGAGTCAAAGCCGTTCTTATCGAGCGCCTACGGGCCCATGTGGAAGGTGGAGCCGGCGATGGAGGTGAGTTTGTGTGTATGCGTCATTTGTTTGCGTGTGCGAGTTCGTTAATGTGTGCGTGCGGCTTGCCGCTTTCGATTGTGCTGCGATTGTACGAATGCATATGTGTGCATGTGGCTCAGCGTGAATTAGTTGTAAATTTCCTTATATAATGCCGAGTTACTACATTGCATTGCCCGCACTCTGTATTTTGCATTATCGCCGCCTTCTAACTTTTTCCCGATCGCCGCTTCCCGCCAGCAGATGGCGCTCCAGTCACACCAAGCCGACGCCAGCGTCGAACGCGCTCAATGTCCCGCTCACCGTCGCCCGTAGCAGCTGCTCCGGTCGCTGCTGAGCCAGTTCTCGACACCCTGGAAGAGGAAGAGCAGCCGGCCCTGGCACCAGAAGCTGAGCCTGAACCGCAGTCGGAACCAGAACCAGAGCCAAGTATTCCAGCCGATCCGGAACCGGAGGAGGAGGACACATCCGATACCGAGGAGGGAAATGATGAGCCACAGCCTCAGGCGGATGAATCTGATGAAAAGGCAGATATAGAGAAGAGCGAAACCGTCGAGTTGGACGAAGCTCCAACCGCAGCCGAAATAAAGCAAGATGACGATGAACCGATGGAGGAAGCCAAGGAGGCTACCAACGAAGAGAAGCAGGATGATAAGCCGGACGAGCACAACGAGGAAGACGCGGCTGTGAAGGCTGCTGCAAATCCCCAGGAAAATGGAGACAGCCAGAAAATGGACGTTGACGACGAGACCGCTGCTCAAAAGACACCCGAAGATGCGGAGGCCGCTGTCCCCAAGTCGGAGGAGCAGCCTCAGGAACGACGCAAGCGTTCGCACAGTCGTTCGCGCTCTCGTTCCCGCAGTGGCACCCGCTCGCCCAAGCATCGCAGCAGTGTGGGCGACAAGCGTGACTCCAAGGCAGCTGCCGAGGACCGCACCGTGCCCGAGGACGAGCCCACCATTGAGGAGAACAAAGTGGGCCTGAGTTGGTGTAAGTATCCCCTTAAAATGTGTATAGTACAGAGTAATACTAAGTAGTTTGATTATTTATACCAAGTCCGTCAGTGGTTAATTTTTAAGATAAATAACTATATAGGAAGATCGTACAAAGAAAAAATAACTGGTTATGATCTTCGGCTTATTAATTTATTGTTAATTTAATAATTTAAATTAGTTTTTGATTCAATTTAAAGCGAACCTTGTATTTTTAACCTCTTATTTTGTTGTAATATCTGCGCGACACATGGTGCGTGGGAACCTTATCCTCCAGAACAGCTGCTCTACAGCTAATTGCAATGAAAAATGTTTGAAATTTACTATTTGTGGCAGTCAATGCTGGTTTCATTTAATATTCTGCATTGAGTTAACCACAAATGTCCACAGCGAGCAAAAACGTTCATCATAATCAGCCAGCTTGTTTCATTTGAGAATAAAAAATCCCCAAGTGGGCAAGGAAGGCTTAGGCATTTCATCGCTTTACCTGGCGATAACTTAGATTCTTGTGATTTTTGTTTTTAGTCATTTTCCCCCTTTTATTAGTCCTTATACTTTTATTTATTTTTCACAAAATTTGCAGGAAGTGTAGGCCTAGGATAAAACCACAGGCAAATAATTTGTTTACAATAACAAGATTAATCCTTACCTACATGGATCTATAATTGGTGATAGTATATTTTGTTGTTTTATTAGAGTTGTATTATAACACTACAGTTATTTGATAATTAAGTTTAACCTAACCTTCTATCTATCTCGCTCGCACTATAAGTCCGTCACCTTACCGAAATTTAAAGTCTCAAATCTCTCGTGCTGATAAAATTTAGTACAAACCTTTCGCTGGTTATTTATTTATTATATATTATATATTTATATATTAGTTTTTACATTCAAAAATATCCCGCAAAAGTGGCAAAGTCATATCTTCAATGGTTTTAGTTCTTTTTGAATATAGCTAGTTTATTATTTTCAAAAAAAATTAAATAAATTCTGTGGGTTACTTGTTAAAGAAAAAACTTCTGAAAATATAATAATAAATAAATACATATTTTTTATGTGCTACACTGGTATAGCCCCTTAAGGTCCGTTTTTGACAATTCGTTTTCCTGATACAGGTAAAAACTGTCTCCATTCTTACGTTCATTACTATTTGTAAGTAATAATACAAATTTTCAACTAGTCAGCATTTTTTGCAGATTTGAATCATGTTTCCTTTATTTTAGCTTTATTTTATAGCTTTGAACGCTTAAGCGATTTCACAAAACATATTTAATGTATTAGAATGCAAAAATGTCGACTTAGAAATGTGTTTTAGTTCGTTGTGGAATAGCCGATGAATTATTTGTATGAATTAATACAAAGTTTGCTTTTAATAAAGTAATATCTCTACCTAGCCTAAAGGCGGCATTGGGTATTAGAGGATTTATGTAAGTTTTCCATAAATTTAGAGAAAATGAATTAGCTATGCTTTGGTTAACGGGTATCTCACAGTCGGGTATGCTCGACTTTCTTTCATGTTTATAGCAAAAAGCTTAGGTTTAGAAGGCAATATTTACAGAACACTTTTTGACCGAAATTTTTTCAACAATAATTTCACTTTCAGTGGACTCCGACTTGCATCTTCGTATCGATTCGACAACGTTCGCTTCGGCCAAACCTCTCTCCTCTGAGATTTACTCGCTGATTTGGTCCGGAGCCCGCTCCAACTTCGGAGTGCGAGAGGGCAAAGTGTGCTACGAGGTTCGCTTGGCGGAGGAGCTAACACCGGAAAACTCGCACTACTTTCGGGATGAACCGCATGTGCGTGGCTTTCGGGTTGGCTTCTCCTTGCCACAGAGCACGCTGCTGCTGGGCGAGGCTGAACATTCCTTTGGCTACTGCGAAACCGGCCGTAAGGCAAATCAAGGTGAGTTTTCGGACTACGGCAAGCCCTACCAGCTAGACGACGTAATTGGTTGCTACTTGGACTTGGAAAGTGAGCCATGCTCCATTAAGTACACCCTGAATGGCGAGGATCTCGGGGTGGCGTTTGAGTTTGAGAAGAGCATCTTGGGCGAGGAGGGAGCTCTATTTCCCCACATCGTTACCAAGGGCTACGAGTACTCGGTGAACTTCTCGGATGGCGATCACCTGCTGGTGAATGCCGAGAGACCGACCCGAAAGCGTCGCAAGGCACGCAAGGAAGACGATAAAGACGATGACAAGGACGACAACGATGGCGAGAAGTGGAAGGTCCTAGACGAGGCTACCGCCGACGACGATGAGTTGGAGAAGAAGGATGAAGACGATGGCAAGTCGAACTCTGAGCATGCTGACGAGGGGGAGAGCTCGGAGAAAGCCAAAGAAGGGGAGACGACCGCCTCCCCGGATGTGGAAGCAGCTGCCGAAGACAAAGCTGAGGTTGAGGCTGAAGCTGAGGCCGAGACTGCCAAGCCGAGTCCCGAAGCTGCTGAAGCCTCTGAAACTGGTAATATAAAGATTCTGAAGTGAAAGTGTACAAATAGTTTAAAACTCCATTGTTTCCAGCTGAAGCATCTACTGAGGAAGGAGCCACTGGCGAAGCTGAAACTGTGGCCAATGGCAATGCCACCGCAGAAAAGGTGAACGAGGAAAAGACAGCTGAGGAGCAGCAACAGAAGTTGGAGGAAGAAGAGGACGAGGATGGTCCTTCGCCCAACAAGCGCGTCAAGACGGATGCAGATGCTGAGAAAGTTGAAGCCGAGAAGGAAAAGGAGAAGTCTCAGGCACAGACCGCGGAGGAGGATGAATACGAGGACGTTGTGCCCGAGCCAAGGGAAACCGCTGCCCTACTGGAGGGCTATGTGCTGGTGGGACTGGTGCCAACCGAACAGCTCAGGCCAGGACCCCAACGCGCTGGCTCGCGCAAAGAGTGCGAGGTCATTTTATTGGTTGGCCTGCCGGGCTCCGGCAAGACCCACTGGACGCTCAAGCACTTAGCGGAGAACCTGGACAAGCGCTATGAGGTGATTGGCCCCGATGCGTTCATAGCCAAGATGACGGTACGTTGACCAGCTAGCTAGCCACCGTTCAAGCCTAATCCTTGCCTATCTCTGCAGATTGATGGTGCCTCTCGGAAAACGGTGCACAAAGGACGCTGGGACAAGGTGTACGAGACATGCTTAAACAGCCTGGCGGCCCTGGAAGATATTGCCATGAAGCGGCGTCGCAATTTCGTACTCGATCAGGTAAAACATAAGCAAATGACCCACAAAACACACACACACAGCAGAAACAAAACACACACACAAACACATACAAGTTAACACTATGAACGAACGAACACCAAACGAAACAAGCGAGAATTTTACGTTGATGATGACTTTTCCGCCCGGCCACCATCCCCACGCAGGGAAGGCGCAACTCTGTTGCTCTACATAAATTCTTCCTTTTTTTTTTTTTTTGTTGTTTTGTACATTTTGAGACTGCTCATTGCTCACACTCGCTAGAGATCTTAAGTGCCTCCAAAAGGGGCGCCAACTCGCCTAACCGCCGGGCGGCAGGCGGCAGGTATGTCCTAGCTGTAAGTCGATCCGATAATTAGAGTGCTTAAGTTTTTGAGGCAGTAAGTATTATGTGGTAGCCTAAGTTTGCAACAGTTGACGGGGGTTCATTTGTGTGTAAGAGAAGAAGTTGGGGAAGCGAGGGGAAATGGAAATGGAAATGGAAATGGCATTGGAGAAAGATGAGTGAGTGAAAGGAGGAGAATGGAAGGAGAGGAGCGAGCGGCAAGGAAGCCACTGTAAGTAAACACCACCAAATCCGATCGACAATCTAATCACATATACCACGTATTAGTACCTACTATCTCTACCTCTCTATCTCTCTCTAAATGCCAACTATATCTCATGTATAATGTATGTGTATCTACAGAGAGAGCTATGCGCGATGCTTCCCACAGCCAACAGCCAACGGCACAGCCAGCCACGACTACTCCTTGCTCATTGTACACATTACTATACATATATTATTATCCTTATGCAAAAGTATTAAGTCAACTGTTGTTTAGTTTAGAGGCCGGTGGCCTCTAAGTATTGTGATGGTGTGCACACGCCCCTTCCTGGGGTGCGATTGCTATGGCGAGAGCAGCGGGTGTGCCACCAGGTATGGAGCAGGTATGTCTTAGATTGTAAGCGCCAGAGCAGAGCCCGTAAGCGAGTTGGGTTCGACGAATCATCAACGTGTTTCTCAAAATGGCTTGCTATCTATCCGATCACCGACTACTGTCCCTAACTACAACAACCCAACCAAACTACAACCGGCTGACCACAACAATCTCAACCAAATCAACCAAATCAACCAACCAACCAACCAATCAACCAACCAACCGATCAACTGTATTCTTGTAGACCAATGTGTATGCCTCGGCCCAGCGACGTAAAATGAAGGGTTTCAACGACTTTAAGCGCATTGCGGTTGTTTGCATACCCAGCGAAGATGAGTTAAAACGTCGCATCGCCGAAAAAGAGGAAAGGGGAAATGCTTTTACAGTTAAAGAGTCAACAATTAATAACTTACGAGGTAAATATTGTCCACTACACAAACAAAAGCAACGAAAAAATGAAAAATTCCAAAATATCCAGACTATTGTACGATCGTTTAACTTACTTTCTACCTACCTACAAATAAGGAGGCATTCAATGTAACCAAAAAAAAAAGAAAAGTAAACTAATCTATGAAACGTTCTGTAAAGTATATTTAGTTTGTAAGCAGCTGCACTTTATGTATGTATCTGTACGTAATTGTAACTGTAAGCCTTTTAAAATAGTACCTCATAATTTTATGATTATTATTTCCATTATCCATTAAAATATATTTATAACGTCCCCAAGTCCACCAGCTACGGCAACTGGAATGTTGGCAGGCCTCATTACATTATGCCACAGAACACAGAGCATGCAGATGACTTCTTATCCGGTCTACTGTCGAACTTAATCGAAAGAACTGTAAATGATAGCTAGATCTCTCTCTCTTTAAGCAAAACACTTTCTTCATCACTTTTTTTCTCGTCTAAAACTTTTTTATTCGCTCTCTTACGGAGCACTCCCATTGAGAGTCAGCCGATGATCCAAAAAAAAAAATGTTCCACGGTCTTTAATAATTCTGTGCGCTTGGAAGTAAAAAATGATATCATTAAGTATATCCTAATACATTTTATTTAGTACATATACATAAATTTAGCAAAATGCACATACGAGTATTTAGTATCTGATACTTAGAAACAAGATTTTCTTGATTTTTACCACATAGGTGAGAAGCTCAATCAGAGCAGTCACTTACACACAGACTTTTATTCTCTTGACCACCGAGCAAAGACCGATTGTCCCAAGAGAGTCGGAAAACTCTGTTAATCTCCGACGATTTGCTAAAAGGGATCCTAAATGAGACTTAGTTTGTGGGAACGAACAAAAACGGTCAACTGTTATTTGCGAGCCTTACAGAATGATCTGAATCTGAATAAACTCAATTGTGAAGTCATTATTTGAGTCCTTCGAGTTCTCACTAATGACACTAATAAACCATCAGCCCTTCCAGTTGCCTGCCATTGTCCCGACCCGTTCCTTTTTATAATATATCTAATGTGTAAAGTTTGAGATATTCAAGATATTGACGATGTATACGCGCACTCTTTTTTCAGCTAATTTCACCTTGCCCTCGCTGGAGTTTGGCTGGTTCGATGACATAATCTACACGGAGCTGACCGGAGACGAGGCCAAAAGCGAGGTGAAGAAGTACAACGAGAAGGGGAAAAAGGCCATCGATGCGGAGAGATCCAGGGACAAGCGTTCCCGGGGTGGCCGGGACAACTATCGCCGAGACGATCGCAACAGGAATCGCTACAACGATGACCGGCGACGTGATTATGGCGGCCAGAGGCACGAAAGCAGATGGAGCGATGCCAGGCGTGGAGGAGGAGGTGGAGGAGGCGGCGGCGGCGGTAGCTACTCCAGCAACAGTGGCGGCGGAGGAGGAGGCGGCGGCGGCAACCGAGGATACGATAACCGGCGAAGCTACAGCGGCAACAGCGGTGGGCAGCAAAATTGGATGCAGAACAGTCGCAGAAGCGGGTACGATGACCGTGGCTACGGAGGAGGTGGCGGAGGCGGCGGCGGTGGTGGCGGTAGTCGTGGGTACGACAATCGCAACCGCGGTTATGCTGGCAGCAGCGGCGGCAGCGGTGGTGGCGGTGGCCAGCAAAACTGGATGCAAAACAACCGGAACAGAAGCGGCTATGACGATCGCGCTTACGGAAGCTCGCGAGACTATCGCGATCGAGACCGCGGCAATGATCGCAGTCGGATGGGCAGCAACGACAGGAATCGGGGCAGTAGCCAGAGCAGCAGCTATCGCTCGAGCGGCGGAACTCACCAACAACGGGATTTTCGGCCTGGCCACCGCGACACCAAAGAAGATAGTCGCGGTGGCTATGAGCGGTCAGCTGGCCAATCGCTGCCCAAGTACGGCAATAACACAGCTGCCGGCGGTGGCTACGATCAGTACAAGCAACAGCAGGCGGGCGGAGCACCCGGCGGAGGCAAGGTAACAGCAGCAGCAGCAGCAAAGCCAATTGGCATAGACACATAATATCCTCTCTTCTTTCCAGGCCTCTCTCAGCGGCAAGTGGAGCACCTACACGCAGCACCAGCAGCAGGCGCCGCATCAGCATCAGCAAACAGGTGTCTGGCAGACGCAGCAGCAGCAGCAGTCACAACAGCAATACCAGCAGCAGACCGCGAGCCAGCAACAACAACAATACTGGGGAGGATATAATCAAATGGCAGGTAAATGCTTTCGAAACATTTCTTGTAGCAAAACTGTACCCTTCTTATGCACAACAGCAGGCTATGGCAACCAACAGCAACAGGCCTGGCAGAGCGCCGATCCGCAGCAGCAGCAACAGCAGTGGATGTCCTGGTGGCAGGTAAGTGACAGCAGCATGAGCTTGGATATAAGTTGGAACTAAACGAGCACATTTCCCACACATCAGCAGCAACAGCAGGGCTCGGGCGGAGCAGCGGCCAATGCCAGTGGTGGGGCTAGCGTCAATGTGGGAGGCGGCGCCGCTGGAAATAGTGATGGCGGTGCCACCAATCATTATTGGTCTCAATATTCATATTCTACACAGTCCGGCGACAAGAAGTAGAGTCCCCATCCCCCCGCCCCCAGCCAGCTGCCGAACATCCTCGCGGAAGGAGGAGCACACCACAAATCTGAACTTAACTTTATAAAATAGTTTTTAAAGATTAACAAAACAAAGAAAATTAAAATAGTTTAGCCAGTTTTAGGCAAGTCTCGGGCCAGTCCCAGTCCAATCCAATACAAACCCCACATAATACAGTACCATGTGTACCAAGAAGCCGAGCTATTTCATAGCAAACTGACACTGCAACAACTCACCCACAGGCGGACAACTGTAATATTTCTATTTCCACTTTCCGATGTCGCATTTTCTTTCGACGAAGCAATAAAATGAAACTTGGTCTATCATTCGGCATTACGCGTATCTAGGCAGTACAATTTGTTTTATCGTGTAACTATGATTAATTGTTTTATTATTTACAAAACAATGCAAACAATTGGAAGGCAAAAATTAGTGAAGAAACATTAACAAATAAATCTATAAACTGAAAAAAATAAATAAAATCGTTTTGATTGTGGGAGATGCGCATTTGTTTTTACTAATAAAAATACACAAATCAAAAAGTGGTTTTTACCGCTAGATGGTGCTTTATTTGATGTGTAATTTGGCCAATTCACATGGCAACAGGTAATTTTCCATTATTTCTAATATATTTGACACGCAAAAGTGTGCTAAACGTAAAATTAAGCCGTTTAACCAAAAGTATTTAAGATGGAGCAGCGCATGGAAGCAGTCGAAAAGTAGGAATTGATCTGCACTGCTTAACCTGGTTTTCTTGAAAATCTTAGTCTACACTGTATTTATAACCGCAACCGCGGTTATGCTGACAGCAGCGGCGGTGGTCCAGGTGGCCAGCAAAACTGGATGCAAAACAACTGGAACAGAAGCGGCTATGACGATCGCGCATACGGATGCTCGCGAGACTGTCACGATCCTATTCTATGTGTGTAGAATTCCACGCGAAATGTTGTGTTAGTGACTTATTTGTTAATTTACTTTTAATTTAACTGATTTAGTACGAAGAAGACAGTGTAATTAATTGTTGCTTTGGACTATTTCAAGCTATTTAATTTAAAAAAAATCAAATATAAATGGTACGATATTTTTTAAATTTCATGCAACCGTACATGGCTGAGCGCCGATCCGCAGCAGCAGCAACAGCAGTGAACAAGAAACTTTTTTTTAACGTGGTATTTTTTAGTACATTTACTACATCAGCTGTTTTATCGGCTAATAGTGGAGCACGCCTCAGTAATAAAAATAAGAACAAAACCGTAGGTTTGGTGATTTGAAGAGATAAAATAAATTTATTAGCTTGTCCAGGTAAGACCTATTTAGACGCAGGCATAATTACTATGTTTAGATCTGCAGAACCTATACACATATTATTGAGTCCATGTTATTCAATTGTATGTAAGAAATTCCGAAGAATTTCATATCATATTTTTAATTACATATGTATGTACATACATACATATGTATGATGGGTACATTGTACATTGTGATAAGAAAGCGTCGTCTGCATGACGCATTCATTGGAGTAAGTAACGGTGGTTTCCATTGATTTTTCCACAGAAAAGAGGGGCACGGTACACAATCCAGTACAATGGTCGCTATTCAGTTGTTCAACGAAATCGGCAGCATCTTTCGCAACGTGAGTTTGTAGAGCCTATCCCGCAAGTCGAGCGTTGCTTAATTATTATTTTTAATTCGGGTCAGACGCCCACATATGCCCTTGTTCTGGAGACGCTGCTGCTGATAACCGTGATTTGGCTCCTGCTGCACAGGCGTGGCGGCGGTGTTCGTCGGCGGCTGACAAAGGAGGAGGAGGACCAGATAATCGCTGACTTTGCGCCAGAGCCCCTGGTGGCAGACACCGATCCCAATCATCCGCTGCTCCGCACACGGATCGTTCAGTCCAAAGTGGGCAAGCACATCAGGGTGGATGGGTACGACTGCCTGAACCTGGGCTCGCACAACTACCTGGGCTTTCTGGAGGACCAGGAGATTCTTGAGGAGTCCTGCAAGTCGCTGCGAAAGTATGGTGTGGGATCGTGTGGACCACGCGGCTTCTACGGCACCATGGACGTGCACCTGGACCTGGAGCAGCGCATAGCCAAGTTCATGGGCCTGGAGGAGGCTATCGTTTACTCCTATGGCTTCTCGACGGTGGCCAGCGCCATCCCCGCTTACGCCAAGCGTGGCGACATTATCTTTGTGTACGTTCTAGTCACATGTGGCGCCTTAAGTCTTAAACCTAAAGCCTCCTTCTGTTCTCCGCAGGGATGAGGCTGTCAACTTTGCCATTCAAAAGGGTCTGGATGCCTCGCGCAGCACGATCGCGTTCTTCAAGCACAACGATGTCCAGGATTTGGAGCGCCTCCTGATTGAGCAGGAACAGCGGGACCAGAAGAATCCCAAGAAAGCAATGAAGACGCGTCGTTTCCTCGTTGCCGAGGGCATCTACATGAACACCGGCGAGATTTGCCCACTTCCAGAGCTGGTATCCCTGCGCCAAAAGTACAAGCTACGCTTGTTCCTCGACGAGTCCATATCCTTCGGCACATTGGGCCAGGGCGGCCGTGGAGTCACGGAGCACTTCAATGTTGATGTGAGTTAAAAATACTGCGAAGATGAACTTAATTCCTATATTATCTTGTCTGTTTAAATTTAGCGCGATGAAATCGATTTGATCTCGGCCGGAATGGAGGGATCGATGGCCACAATAGGCGGCTTCTGTGTGGGCTCGCACTTCATAGCCGAGCACCAGCGCCTCTCTGGCCTAGGCTACATCTTCTCGGCCTCGCTGCCGCCCATGCTCACCCAGGCTGCCATCTCGGCACTGGATCGCTTCGAGCGGGAGCCGCAGGTATTTCAACAGCTGCAGGACAAGGCCAAGCTGCTGCACCAGAAGTTTGCTAAGTTCACCAAACTGGTTATCCGCGGTAACGAGCTGTCACCGGTAAAACACTTGTACTTGGCTACGGCAGCTAAAAACTACGATAAGGAGCTAGAGCTGCTCACCGAGTTGGCCGACAAGGTATGTGTATGCTTTCTTGATTTCAAAGCCATCTATTCATATCCTGCCTTTCATAGTGCATAGCTCGAGGAGTGGCCGTTGTGCAGGCTGCCTACTTGAACGGTAGGGAGCACAAGCCGGTACGTCCCAGTATTCGCATCGCCGTCAACCGTCTGCTGGAGGAGACGGATATAAAAGCTGCCTTCGAGACGATTGAGAGTGTGTCCAGCACACTGCTTTAAGTCCGCTATAAGTATGGGAGTATTCCGACAAGTTCCGCGGACATTTTCCATTTACAAATATGTTTTTACGTCCAGTTCAGTATAAAATATTTGAGCACAACTGCTGCTGGCCTTGCACCTGCTATTTGGTGTGAATGTTTCGCATTTTATTAAGCACTATAATTCTAATAAGTAGTTGCGAAGGTTACGAGGTACAGTTTTGGGGTGACCAAATAAAAATATTAGGGTTATTTGTAATATACCGGAGTTTTAATGGGTCCTTCCCCGTTTGTAAAGTGTCTGGAGCGAGATGAAAGGCATGTACGTATATGGCATATACGTATATACATTTTATTTACTAAGGCGTGGGGTACATTGTTTGGATCAAAAACAGCTTTACTTATGTCAATGTTATATAAGATACCATGTTGTTGCTCTTTCAGAACGATAAAGTTCTATTGCTTTGGTAGTTCGTTGATATTGCCTTTGGGGACAACAGAAAATCAGAGTTATTAATTGACATATTCCTATTATTAACTCCACACATTTCATATTTGACCTAAAAAGAGGTAAGTTTGCAGAAATTTGGAAAACCAAATAGTCGAAGAGACCACCAATAATTGCAACAAAGTGAAATCACTCAAGCAAATGTATTTTGTAAATGCTTTGGCTTCAGTCTCCTTCTGCTGTGAATTTAAGTCTTTAATAAACTTAATTTGTAAAATTGAAAATACAATACAGTAGTATAAATTCGGAACGTTTAAATGGATATAGTTTCTGGTTTTATTTGCTTTGAAAATAAGTTCCAAGCACCAAAAAAGAACTCGTGTATGTATTTAGGGGAGCAGGCTTGGCAATTCTGATTTTCTTAGTTGGTTATCATAAGAAAATTATGGATATTTCTATAGAAAGAAAACGGCAGGCCAAAAATCCAAAACATTGACTATTTTATTATTATTTATTATTTTACTATTATATTATCTTAATATAATAATAATATACGATGTAAAATTAAAATATCACTAAAAACAAACACAAGATAAATGAATTCACTTGTAATATAAATATTCGTTATATATGTACATATGTACATATGTACATACATATATGTTTTACATTTTTTAAGATATTTTTTTTTTAAATATGTTACTTTTTTACGTCTTTTACATGTTTAACTACATAAAAATTACACAAAATAAAAGTATGACGGAAAAAAACATTTTGCGTGCTATTACTATTATATTTAAAAAATATTAAGACAAACTAAATACGTTCTAAAGTACATAACATTTTAAAATGAACGGCATAAAAATCTTCATTTTATGTAGCTTAAATCAATATTTTTGGTTTTCGAAAAAGTGACTTCTGAAACCGAATTTTTCTTTTATAAAAAGAAAAAAAAGTGTGCAAAGACTGATTTTTTTCACTTTGAAGGCTTACGAATGTTGCATTCGACTCTAGGGAATTTGGCAAATGTAACTTATTTAAAGCTGGCATACGAACGATCAATAGTTTTTGGATTTGTTAAAATGACAAGCCTTATAATAACTAAACAAATGTATTTCCATTTTAACAAAATTAAGTTTATATTTTGTTTAGTAAAAAACACTTTAATTAACAGCATGAGAGAAATATAGAAATAATGGTCCTCATCGGCAATTGTTGAAGAACCTGGCTTGATTCCATTAACATTCCGTTCAGCTACATGCACCTCTAATCATGATGCTTATCACTATATGTACATATGTATAAAGGAGTTGAATAATAACTAAAATTACAATGATTCCTAAGCGCCAACGTGACAGAACATCGCCGTTCGTAACCCTTCGACATTCAAAAATCAGACATCTGAATACGCTGCTATAATGAACTTGACAACGACGACTCTAAATCATGATGTTTTCTAATTGGCAAAGAAAACATGCAACTGCGGAGCGCAGAGACTGTTGTTTACATGCGCGAATGAGCCCGGCAAGGAAAAGCTGCAAAACAGCTGTTCAGAAAGCTCATGCCGCATCGGAACTTTTGAGTTGGACCGCAGCTGAAGGGTCGTCACAGTTCCGAGTGGACAGGCAGCGTCTTCGCTTCGTTCTTTGGTCCGTGATCTTCAGGCGCTCCTCATCCGTTCCGACATGGCGGAGGTTAAGGACATTGAGAAGCTGTTTGCCACCGACGGCTACCTGCGGCCCCATGAGCATGAGATCCGGCGCAGGTGAGTAACCAAAAGCCGCATCGCCTGAACCCCCAGGTTAACGCTATGCCGGTTGTGTATCGGACTCGATGAGAGTGATAAGCAGCGACTGGACTCGGCCTCCAGCTCCGGCTGCATAACCAAACCATATCAGCCTCTGGCCCCGGTTGCCCTAGCTGCCGGGTGACATGCAGTTTGCGATTGAAAAAACTGCGTTCGCAATGTCGAATGAAGGTCGATGGTGTTTGCCGCCCTCCTCCGTGTGTTGTGTTTGAGCTTGGTGTGTGTGTGTGTGAATCGCGCTGGTGTTTGTTAAACTAATTTTATAAAGCGTATTCCTTGTGTATCTGCTGCGTGCTGTCGGCGTGTTTGGAGCACGGATGATCTTGGCCTTGGTGGCCTTTTCCGGGTTGGCCGAATCGTGTCAACGCAATTCCTATTTTTGCATCAACGCGACGCTTCGCTGTAAATTTAAACAACTTGCCGGTTCTTCCGTTTTCCCCGATTCTGTTTTTTGTTTCATTTTTGCTTGTTAGGTTCTATCGACATTTTTATTTTGAAAGACTTAAAATCGATCCTTTAAGTCGTGGATTGACACGCCGCGTCGTAAGCTGACTCTTTCCTGGTAGCTTTCTGATATTTCCTGGTGATTAGCGCCAGATTCGAATTACTAGTGAGGTTTTAAAATAAACCCATTGCGGGAACATTTTGTTTACGATCGAGACTTCTCAAACAAAACCTACACAGAGGTGGTAGTTATTAAATATATAAAATTAATCCCATCTGATTACACAGGCCTTCATGACACAGTTACAGACAGGTTATTCTTATATGTAGATATATAGAACACTTTGTAGTGTCGAATCTGATGGCGTTGGGTTATTAATTAAAATTCCATTGAAAAACACCAAAATAAAACTTTTTTTTTTAAATTTGTTGTTGAAAGACATTTGCAGGTGTTCGACTTATAAGAAATTTCCCATTTAATAAAAATGGTTTACTGTGTTAATCCATTAGTTAATGGACAAATGTCCCGAGATTTTCTGGTTTTTATTATGTTCATTTTGAAGTTAAAGAAGAGCTTTGCTAAAATTTCAGAATGTTTTATCTAGTTGATTTTGAGTTATCGTATACACCGACGTTCAAAATGGCACTTATTAGGGAGAGCGTTTTAAGTTTTTGATGCGTATACATCTAACATAACAATCTCCGTTGAATTTCCCTAAATTTTGCAATGATCGATGTCCAAATCCAGTTTCCTAAAAGCCACACGAACACAGTTTAATTCATTCTTTGCGAAGGGTATTCTAATTTTATACCGAAGTTTTCAACAAGTGTTTAGCCATATTTTTGTTTTAGTGGAAAAATCACAAATATTCAATAGAGAAAAGTTCTTTTGATTCGTTACAGATCTACTATAGATAGCGGCGGTTCTATTATTTCTAAAATTAAAAATTGAAATTTTGTACAGTGAATGACACCTCGGTCAAAACCTGGTATAAACCTATTCCTTTTATTTTTAAAACATTGCTGTAACCCCTTAAAGAAATAAAAATTGCCTACAGATTCAGGATTTCGGTTCAAATTTGATACAAATCAGGCGACTACTTAAATTATACAGCTAAGTGGAAGTTATAGCCAAGGATATACAAAACGTGGGCTTCCAAAGCTTGTTTTTAAAATGAGCTGTGCTCAGAGTTGTAAACTGTTATCCGCCCATAGCAATATAATACTAAATATTAATTATTCTAACAATAAAATGAGATTTTCTCGACCCTGTTAATTCTATTTCGGATCGACAAAATTACAGCTGATTAAATCAGGTTGAAGATAAGAAAGGGCATCACAGTTTGTATTGTGAAATGGGATATTTTGCGCCTTCTGTTTTTGATATATGTATTCTTCGGTCAGTTCAATTATAGGCTTCGAGAATCTTTACCCTTTTCGGACAGATCTACTTACATATGTACATATGTATGTATCTGAGACTCTTCGAGGGCGACAAGAAACCAGCCTTTTGATAAAAAGCAAAATTATGAATGAGTTGAACATTGTCTATACAAGATTTCAAGGGAGCCTGGATCCACTCCAAAAGTACATCAAAATCTAATGGTGCTTCGTATCTTGAAGCTTATATTGTCTTTGTTTTTAAAAGTTTTTTATCTTTGATCTCCCGTATACATACATACATATATATAAAAATATCTTGGTTTTTGCAATTCGTTACTAATAAAATATCCCGTACACAGACATGGCGTTCTTCAGGACTGGCTGGGCAGAATTAACCAGAGCGAGGGCGGAATGGAGCAGTTCTCACAGGGTTACAAGTACTATGGCCTCCATTTTCAGCCCGACAACTCGGTAATAGCCCGTGAATGGGCGCCAGGAGCCAGGGATGTCTACCTGACTGGTGACTTCAGTAAGTTGTGCTCCTGTTTAAAGGCAATAAATGGATGATGTATGAAATTCTTGATTCCCTGCAGACAATTGGCATTGGGAGTCGCACCCGTTCAAGAAGCTCGACTTCGGCAAGTGGGAGCTTCACCTGCCCCCCAATGCGGACGGCAGCCCGCCTATCAAGCACTTGAGCGAAATAAAGGTTATCATTCGCAACCAGTCCGGTCAGTTGTTGGACCGGCTATCGCCGTGGGCCAAATACGTGGTTCAGCCACCTAAGTCGGCCAATCAAGGCGTCAACTACAAGCAGTACGTGTGGGAGCCGCCATCCTACGAGCGTTACCAGCGCCAACATCCTCGT
The DNA here is from genome assembly GCA_018904695.1 of Drosophila parvula. Taxonomy (NCBI): domain Eukaryota; kingdom Metazoa; phylum Arthropoda; class Insecta; order Diptera; family Drosophilidae; genus Drosophila; species Drosophila parvula. Next base: position 32,001 of record JAEIIG010017171.1, read on the forward strand.
CCGGCCAAGCCCAAGTCGCTGAGGATCTACGAGTGCCACGTGGGCATCGCCTCCCAGGAGCCTCGGGTTGGCACCTACGATGAGTTCGCCGACCGAATAGTGCCTCGCATCAAGCGCCAAGGCTATAACTGCATCCAGGTGATGGCTATCATGGAGCACGCCTACTACGCGAGCTTTGGCTACCAGGTCACCAGCTTCTATGCCGCCTCCAGCCGGTATGGCAACCCGGAGCAGCTGAAGCGTATGATCGACGTCGCCCACTCCCATGGCCTGTACGTGCTCCTGGACGTGGTCCATTCGCACGCATCCAAAAACGTGCAGGACGGCCTGAACCAGTTCGACGGCACCAACAGCTGCTTCTTTCACGACGGCGCCCGCGGTGAGCACTCGCTCTGGGACAGCCGACTCTTCAACTACGTGGAGTACGAGGTGCTGCGCTTCCTTCTGTCCAACCTGCGCTGGTGGCACGACGAGTACAACTTTGACGGCTACCGCTTCGACGGCGTCACCTCCATGCTGTACCATTCGAGGGGCATCGGCGAGGGATTCAGTGGCGACTACAACGAGTACTTTGGCCTGAACGTCGACACGGACGCCCTTAACTACCTGGGCCTGGCCAATCACTTGTTGCACACCTTGGATCCGGAGACCATCACCATTGCAGAGGTAAGTGGGCGGTCGAGCTTGCCCGGAACAGTAGTAACACATTATCGCTTCTACATAGGATGTATCCGGTATGCCCACCCTGTGCCGTCCAGTGTCGGAGGGCGGCATCGGCTTCGATTACCGCCTGGGCATGGCCATTCCGGACAAGTGGATTGAGCTGCTGAAGGAGCAGAGCGACGACGAGTGGAACATGGGCAACGTGGTTCACACGCTGACCAACCGCCGCTGGATGGAGAACACCGTGGCGTACGCAGAGTCGCACGACCAGGCACTGGTAGGGGACAAGACGATCGCCTTCTGGCTCATGGACAAGGAGATGTACACGCACATGTCCACGCTGTCGGACTCCTCGGTGATCATCGACCGGGGTCTATCGCTGCACAAGATGATCCGGCTTATAACGCACTCCCTGGGCGGCGAGGCCTATCTGAATTTCATGGGCAACGAGTTCGGTCATCCGGAGTGGCTCGATTTTCCGCGCGTCGGTAACAACGACTCGTATCACTATGCCCGCCGGCAGTGGAATCTGGTCGACGACGAGCTCCTCAAGTACAAGTACCTCAACGAGTTCGATCGGGCAATGAACGAGCTGGAGGAGCGCTACGGATGGCTACATTCCGGACCCGCCTATGTCAGCTGGAAGCACGAGGGCGACAAGATCATAGCCTTCGAGCGTGCTGGCCTGGTGTTCGTCTTTAACTTCCATCCCCAGCGGAGCTTCACCGGCTACCGCGTGGGCACCAACTGGGCCGGTACATACCAGGCGGTGCTCTCGTCCGATGATCCGCTGTTCGGTGGGCACAACCGCATCGATGCCAACTGCAAGCACCGTTCCAACCCGGAGGGCTATGCCGGCCGGAGTAACTTTATCGAGGTCTACACCCCATCGCGCACAGTGGTGATCTATGCCCGGGTCAGCGACTAGCCAGCAGATTTCGAGATTTAAGCCGAACCCGGTCTCTGGATTTTTAAAAGCCAGATCGAATTTCAGCCTTAGTCATAGTTTTGTTAATGTTACGAATCGAAAAATCACCATCGTTGAAATATACTTATGCACACTGAGGTATAGTTTTCTAAAATCTATCTCGAATTTGTACTTAATGGACTGAAAAGGACTATTATTTCATAATAACTAAAAGCGTATGTATGTACATATATTATATTATTTCCTGTAAAAACTTTAAGCAATCGAATTCTTGGTGATTTTTGACCCCCTATTTAATCAGGAGAAAATATTGAAGAGATTAGGTAATCAATGTTCTACACCACCCCATTCACACAAAAATCAGACATCATTTCGCTGACCCCATCTCTGCCCTGTTTACGTAATATATTCCCAGTCCCTTATTTTTTGTTAGCGACCTAAATATGTATATATATTATATACATTTGTACATATGTATAATGCTTGCGTTATACTGTAGTAAAAAGTTCGACATATGCATAGTATAGTCTTGATTTACGTCTATGAAATGAATCCGTTTAAGCCTCGAGTTGGCTAAAATATAGGAAAAACAATTTATGAATAAGTACCTTAACTAGTCAGCAATTTTGAATAATATTTAGCAATACGTATTCGACATCAGTATTCCTGTTTATTAATTAGTTTACTAATTGCGATCCCTATTTAAGAACACATAATATGCATATGTGTCTTAGATTTATGTTAATTTTGACCCGTCTATAGGCTATAGTATTATTTTTAATGATTACGATTATATCGATATCATAACATCCAGAGTATTATAATTGAATAATTACCTACTGTATGAGGTATATGTATATGTAGTACATATGTACATATATCCTTGATCAATATTAACAGCAGGTCGAACTGTTGCCGGTTTGTTTCTACGCAAACTAGTCTCTCTGTTTAAAAGCCGGTTCAGAGTTTTAAAAATTGGCAATATTTATTTCGGACCGTATCGGGCGACTATATCATAAATGTGTCAAAGGAACTATAGGGAAAAAAATAGATATAAATTATTAGAACTGGGTTGTTTTTAAAAATTATTTAATCTACTCAAAACATCGCCGACCCCATAAAGTACCAGACGTACCAGTCGATCTAGTCATGTCCGTTTCTATGCAAACTTATCTCTCAATTTTAGAGCTATTTGAATAAAACTAGCAGATAAACTTCTTTCTATCGCACCACCATTATGGCATAGACAAAATTTATAGCTTTGTTGTTTTAAGACATATTTCCATCAACTCCAAGATATTGCAATTTTTAATGATTTCTGATTTTTGGAATTTTCCACAAAAGGACCACAGAAGAAAATGATAAGGCAAAATGTTTGTGAACTACAGTCCCATCCATGAGAACTCTAATAACAGTTGCAGTTTTGTTATAACTGCAAGAGTATTAAAACTTCGTTAGGTTCCTTTTGTTTTTTATGATATCAAAATTACTGTCTTAATTTGAGAAAATGAGACTATATCATGTAGTTGCAAAATAAATGATGGAGAGTTCCACATCATAACCATATAACTAAGGTATACTTTTATTATTTCAATTTAAAAATTAATTTAATATTTGATCAAAATGGAATTTTGTTATATAGAAGCGAACGGTCAATTTATACGACAATCTGGGCAAACCCTTTTAGTTTATATAAAAGTTTCATACACTTTCAGTAATGTTTGTAGCTAGGGAAAGATTGGGCTTTATTGTAAACTGACTTTATTCCGACCTCGGCTTCACAAAGTAAGCTTCCTTTCTGGTTTTTTTTTTTGTGTAATTTTACATTTATTGTAATTAGTTGTATATAAATGTATAAATATGTAAGCCTACGGAGATTTAAATAGATTCCACTTATGTTTGCAAAAACATTTTTTTTAGGTAATCCGTGAATTTGAGGATACATTTCATTTGTACAATTAACAGAAAAGGTATAAAAAGTTAGCAAATATTGAGAAATCAATGCGACTATTAGTCGCTGCTGGACGTCTCATCAGAGCTTGTATCCTGCTGTCGGCGGCCGCGTCTTCTTGATGGTGGTGGCTTCTTGGTTGCTGGCGGCTTTCGACTCCCCTTCTTCGGCTTGGGGCCGCGAGTTCGATTAGCCTCAACCTCCGAGGTGCCAGGCTCCTTCGACGGATCTGCATTCGGGTTGACCTGCAGGCACTCGTTCAGCCGATTCTCGAACTCGGTGATGACGGCCTTGAGCTCCGGCTTGGCTAGCTTGCTGGTGTTGCTGATGATCAGCTTGAAGGACTGATAGACTTCGTCCACCTGCACCTTGTCTCTGAAATACTGCATGTTGTCGATGAGCTTGTTCACCGACCGCTCGTTGTAGCTGAGCAGGCTGAGGCAGTAGGCGATGTCGCGCCATTGACGCTCCACGCGCGTCACCGGGAAGCGCAGACATAGCTTCTCCACCAGCGTCTCGATCTGCCGGTCCTTCTGGATGAGGCCCAGAATGTAGGCCATGGTCGTGCGGTACTTCTCCTCGTCCAGATTCAGGTTGATATCGCCCAGCCGCGAGATGATGTCCGGCAAGACGTTGTACAGGATGTTCGACTTGTTGGCGATCTCCTTGAAGAACTGCTTGGTGATGTTGCGGATCTCCTCGTTATCGTCCACGATGCAGAGCGCCATGTCCGCGATCTGGCCCTTCACGCGTATCATCTCGTTGAGGATGAGGTGCGACAGCATCTTGACGGCAGTTAGCCGCAGCTCAGTGTTCGATTCGTGCAGCTGGGCGTAGAAGTGCCCCGTCCACGGCTCGATGATGTTCGGGAATCGGAAGGTGAGGTCCGACAGGCCCACCACCGTGTTGCACTTGATTCGGATGTTCTTGGTCAGGCTGAGGATGTTCATCAGGAAGCTCATGTTGGTCTCGCAGAAACGCGACGACACGGTCATCAGACGGGCCAGCGACAAGGTGGCCGACTGCTGCAGCTTGGCGTCGCGAAACTCGCCGGGCCTCTGGCAGATGGTCTTGATGAATCGCGACAGCTTTGTCAGCAGGGCCTTGGGGTTATACAGCAGCATGTCCTCGCCAATGCTGTGGATCTCCTCGGCGATGTTGTCCTCGGCCGTGGCCCCCACCAGATCCTCGTCCGGCTCCTGTTGCGGTTCCGCCGTCACTGCCGACAGCCTCTTGCGCACCTCCATGGCGGAGACGTTGAGCGTTTTTCGGGAACTAACCGGCGGCGGCTGCTTGTTTCGATTGTTCCGCTCCTCCTGGGCCGTCAGCTCCTCGCGGTACTTCATGTTGTTGTAGATGTCCATGTCCAGAAAGATCATCTCCTTGATGGTCATGTAGCCAATGCAGAACACGAAGCGCGAGACCAGGTAAACGGGCATCATCATCCTGCCCCGCTGGATGGTTGAGTTCTGCGTGAGGGGCTGAGTCTGCGAGCAGGGAATCTCCGTCGGAGGCTGCGAGCACAATTCGTTCTCCTTATCGGCCACCGCCGTCTGGGAGGGAGCTACAACTGCTGCCACATCTTCCGTGCGGATCAGCCAGCTCTCGTTGAACCGCTTGACCAGCGCCTTCACCAGCTCCTGCGAGATCACATCCGGCGCCTGGCACATCTTGTAGAAGTACTCGAATACACTCATGGCCAGGCCGTCGAAGTCCGACAGCTTCTGGTGGAAGAAGAAGTCCAGGAAGAGGCGGGTGATATTCCCAACGAACTCCGAGTTGCTGTCGTGCCGCTTATAGAACTTGGCACTGGTGTCCGACTTGATGGAGTTGACCAGCAGCTGGAGGCAGCCGGTAAAGATGCGTGGATCGCGGCGCACCCTCGCCCCGACGGCGATGTCCTCAATGATGGCACTATTGGCCGATGCAATGGCGGCCTTCGAGTTAGAGGCCATGATCAGTAGCTGTAGGGAAAGACGCGACTCTGCGGCAGTGGTTCCCTCCAGCTTGAGGGTGAAGCGCTCGAAGAGCACCTGAATGACCAGAGCATCGATGTCGCCAGCGGCTATCCACTCAGCCATCACCGATTCCATGGCCGTGTAGTGGCCGTACTCGATTTCCGAAAGGAACTTGGACAAGTTCTGCACCACACGGATGGCGTGGACGCGGCCAGTGTGGTCCGTGGTGAAGAGCACCCGCTTGTACGCATTGGAAACGGCATCGCGCTTCTCCTTGTCCGAGGACCATACGAGCTGCAGCATCCGCTGCATTCCCGACTCGGTCCCATGGATGCCGAACATGTAGCCGGTGGTGAACAGGTCGACCGCCTCGAACACGTCCGTGTTCGTCTTGGACATTAGCAGCTCGTGCAGCTTGGGAAACGCCGATGTCACCAGCACGGCGAAGTCGGTGCTGTCCTTGAGGAACTGCACCGTTGCGATCTGCTGCAGCATCTCCTCGTTGCTCTGCTTCAGGCCAGCAGCCACCAGGTGGTATGTCTTCAGCAGGGCCAAAACGTACACGCAGTGCTCCTCGTGCTTCAGCTGGGAACTCAGAGCCTGGTTGCCCGCCAAATAGTCGACCTTGCGCACCAGTACAATGACCTCCTTATAGTTCTTTTCGCGCATCAGTGGCACGATCTTCTGCAGAAGGGCCTCGTCACTCTCCTCCTTGTCGAACTGCATGTCAGGGAACTCGGTGAGGTTTTCCTCAATAAAGGGCAGCAGCTCGGGGGCCACGGTGCCCCACTCCTCGTTCAACTTCTCCTGCTGCTGGCGCTCCTCCTCCAGCACCTCGTCGAGCTTTTCCATGGCCTCGACCTCTTTCGCGTGCTTGGCTCGCAGCTCGTCGATGGACAGCTTGCTGGAGTAGGGATTGCTCTCAAGCGCAGACTTAATCAGTTGCATGGCTGCCCGCCGCACCAGCGAGCTCTTGTCCTCCAGTCGCCCGATGGCCTCGCTCAGCACGTTTATGATGAAGTTTAGCGGAATGGCGTGCTGCACCTTCAAGTGGTGCCAGATGCTCAGCACCTTGGAGCGCACGTGTGCGGATATGTCGCAGATGTGGGCCAACAGATGCTCGAGGAACTCGTTGCGCACCTCCTTCAGCTCCTGGCTGAGGCCTTCCGAGGTCAGTTCGCTGACCACCGTGTCGCCGATGATCTGCAGCACACAGTTGCGCAACGTGTGCGACTGGCAGTCCAGTAGATCATCGGCCAGCTTTGCCAGGTGCGGTATAATCAGCGAGGGCGCGATGTTCGAGAACTCGGTCAGAAAGTTGGCAAAGTGCTTTGACACCGCCGAATCGGAGCTGTCCTGCATTAAGGCGTCCACAATGCTCTTGATCAGGATTGAGAAGACCGAGGAGATGCCGTACTCCTCGTGCAGAAGGAGGATGCCATTGGCCACGGACGCGGCGGCGTGATCGGTGCCGCGCAGGATCTGCAGAATGCGGACAGGAAAAGTCATGGCATGATTGAAACGCTTGATGGCGGTGCCCAGAATCTGGAATATCGTGTCAAAGACGTGACGGTTGTCGTTGCGCGTCGGCAGCAGCTCCAATGTCCGATAGCAGATGTCGCATAGCATGGAAACACAGTCTTCCTCGGCGACAGGCGGACTCCATAGCTTCTCGAGCGGACACTGCATCACGTTGAAAAGCTGAACAAGGAACTTGCCGCGCTTGACGTCCCAGTCGGGAAAGTTCTCCAGTGATTGCTCCGTCTGCTTTCCGCGCTTCTTTTGAGCGTTGAGCTGACCCTCGCGCTGTGCCAACTGGAAGCCGTTGTCGATCTTTCGGACAGTATTCACCTGCAGATAAAGCGTCATCTTGAACAGGTTCAGGTATCTGTTGCGTTGCTGGTTGCTCATCGGCTCACTAGCTGTCAACAGCGGCTGCAGGTCCTGGCCCAGATTGTCCACGGTCAAATAGAGCAGGTCGAAGGCTCGCATAAGGTTGCGCATGGAGGAGTCATTGCTGCCGTTCGCCTCGATAATGGAGTAATAGGTGTCGAAGTGCTCGAAGATGTAAAACGGATCACGCAGGGTGGCCTTCCGCTTGCATTCGAGCAGCTTTTGGGAGATATCGGCGTTGCCGAAGATCTCCTTCACGTAGTACTGGTCGCCGCAGCTGTTAACCAGGTCCGTGGCGTTGAGCGGCAGCACGAACTGGAAGTCCTGAACCTCCTCCATCGTTTACTAATTCTATTGAATTCAACACAGTAACCGTTGGCGTTTGTTTTTCGTTGTTTGTCTTTTCGGCGGTGGCGTCCTAGTGATGTCAAATCTTGGCGGTAGATCTGCCAGACAGATTGATCACCGGCTATCGACAGCGTTGCCAGACCAGTCCAATCATCAATGGCACTATCGATAACATCGGCGGCTTGGCTCTGGCGCGCACTATCGATTGTATTTAAATATTGCAAAGAAAATATAAATATTAACCTGGTGGTTTATAAAGATGTGTTAAATTTTAAAACAGAAATGAAGTTTCTATCTTTTTTTATCTATTGCCAACCAAATCCTAGACATTTTTTTACACAAAATAATTATCCTACAATTTAAAAAATTAATTTTGATTTTAAAATACTTACTAATGTTAACTTCTACGTAAATAACTTTACTGTTATTTAATTACTACATTTGTAATTTGTATGTTCATTTGATAGAATTTTTTTTAGTTATATTTTCATAAATGTATTTCACCTATTATCATAAACATAATGTAAGAACTTACTTTCAAAAAAACAAAAAAAAACTTTTTAAAAAGTTGAAATCATAAAAAAAATATCTTAATTGTCAAAGACTATAGGGTATTATTGTGTGTTTATATGTGTTTTTAAATACAAGCCCCGACACAACACAAAGGGAAAATAAAGCTCAAATTTTATTTCTTATTATGTTTATTGTTAGTCCTTGCTTTATCTCTGCAAGACTATTTCAAGAAGATTGCAACAAATAACATAACACTAAAACAACACAACACTGAAGCTGGTTTTTGGTTCTTAATATTTAAATGTTTCTTTAAAAGTATACAAGAAAACAATAAGTTAATTAAAATCGATCCATTTCGGCCAAATAAGATTATATTTAATTTAAGATTCTAAAATATGTATGTATATGTAAGAACAGCGATTTGCTAATCAGCAAGGTTCCCATATAAATCGAACGATCTATTGGCATTCTATGGCAGCTATAATACCTATATTTACGGTTATATGGAATATTATATATTAGTTACCTATTCATTTTGTTATCGTTTCTGTGGGAGCTATATGATGTATCCGTCCGATTTTCCTAAACTTAAAATCAAGAAAAATTACCCTCTCCGAAATATATGAAAATATATTGAAAACGGCGAAGTTTTAATTTTTTTAAAATTTTTTCTCGGTTGCTTCTATTTAGTTTTATGAAATATTCGTGTGCTCTGCCGCGTTCTGACTTATATACTTTCTGCTAGACAAAATAAAACCTAATTCTAATTCTAATTCTAATTCTAAAAGCATCATGTTTTTTTTACCTTCAGTAACATGTATTGTTATTCTTATTTAATTAATATTGGTGCATAGCTATTTATCTATAGCTACTATAAGGACGGTTGTGTAAAATGTTACATTTCGGCTCCCTTTCTAGTTTTACACCGAATTACCATAGTAATACTTTGATTTAGTATGATTTAGTATGCAGCCTTATGAAAACAAAAACAAAACGTATATGTATTTCTTGTTAATAAAACGTCTATTAGTAACCAAAATAGTTTAATACGATAATTAAAGAGGTTGTTTTACAAAGCGATATATGCATCTTTGCTGCAGGAGTTTAGGGTTTCAGCCTTCGCTTCAGATTTCTTCGCCAAGGATGTTTAAAGGTGTTTGGTGAGGACTAGGAGACAGTATTACTTATCACGACTAAAATGCCGATGTATCTAATCTCTTACTGTGGAATGTGCAGGTAAGTGGCCAGGATTCGCGCATTAGTCGAACTGAACCGTCTGGGTACTGGGTATACAAAGTTAGCTTTTGTTATTTTCGCAGTCTGTCTGACGACTATTATTTATTGGGTTAGTCATGAACAATTGAAAATCAATTTTAGCGCATTTAACTTTTAATACTTCGCGTGACGAAATAAATAAATATCTTAATTAAATATAAAGTTACTTACCAGATTCCGTTAGACCGACTGCCAATAATTAAGACAAGCATTGATTATTGCTTTAAATTTTTAAAATTTTAATTTTATTGTATGTAATAAATATATATATATATGTAAAGTAATATTAGCTTTAGACTTTTATCATACATAATGTAGGCTACATCGAGGTTGCTTAATGGCTACACTTTTGCTTCGTTATTTCATAGAACTTAGGCGTAATGTATGTATATCTTACAGAAGTGCAACTTATCTTCGCTCGTTTTTTTTGTCTTAAATTACATATTTATAGATATTGTTTGAATCATTGTCTTCCATCGATTCAAGTTAGGGGCTAGGCTTAATCTAGCTCTGCTTAGCCTAGCGTGTTGGGTTCTTGGTTTCTCTGCTAGAAACTTGTTTAAAAAAATACTCGATCCAAAAGTATGGGGCCTAAAACTTAGAGTAACGTTAGGTCAGTGCACTATGCTTGAGTTCCTATTCGCGAATGAATGGCATAACAAAATTGCGGATACAAAATATATATAATATGTAGGTAAAGAATATACAACACGTTAAAAGGGTATAATGACAAGGGGACTCGGTCTGCACGGATATTGGATGGGTTAACAAAAATAAATAAATAGACTGAGAACTTATGGAATAAATACTAAAAGAACTGCGTACGTCGCATAGTCGCCTGTCTGTTTCTCTTTAAGCAAGGAACAAATTAAATATACATACATATATAGGTATTTTTGAAGAACTCTCTTGAATATATCGAAAAAGTAGTCCTCACAACTTGAAATTAGGCTAAAACATATTTTTCACTGCACAGAGACGGCAGGTAAAATAGTTACAACTGGTTTGGGGTGTGTCTCAACGTCTTTGCACTTTTGCGCTTAAAAGTTACCTTAGGCGTACGAATCTACTTAATTTTAAGCTGTTCTTAAGTTTGCCTCGAAATGTACATACATACATATTTGATTCATTCGCGTGTGTGTGTGTGTGTCTCTCTGTGTGTTGAACAACATTTGATTTGAATTCATATAGGCATTTGGTTCGGTAATAAAAAAATACATTTCTTATATGCACATCCAACATTGTAGTAAGTAATATCAGTGAGTTGTAGCTTTGCTTATGTTTGAGTTATTATTCAATGTGTTTTTCCCGTACCTTCCCCCTTACCCCTTATTGGTGGCCAAATGTGACGATTTTTGATGTGTTCGAGAAGGAAACCCAGCAAGGGCTTAAATTCTGTTGCCGACAGTGAAAGGCTGAGCCAACGCCAGCTTTGCACCATGGGCAACCGAAGAATCGCTGTTAGTTATTGAGATTTGACGTTTCTAAAAGAAGTACGTGGTCGGCATTATGGTGGCACTGTTCAAAAATCGACCCATTTGGCCACCCATTAGCCCCTACGCGGCAAACAGCTGAGCAGCAGCAGCAGCAGCCTGTTGCTGTTGCTGCTGCTGCTGCGGCTGCTGGGGGGCTCCGGCTGCCAGTATGGGAATGGCAGTCCCATCGGCCGTCAGTAGCAGGGTCTGCGTGGCCTGGGGCGTCGCTGCAGCAGTTGTGTGCTGGGGCACCGGTTCGGCGGCCAGGGCCACGCTGCCCGGCAGAGCAATCAGCTGCTGGTGACCAGCCTTGCTGGGATGCGGCACCTGGGTGGCGGCGATGATGCTGCCGTCGGCCGATTGCAGCAGGATTGTGTTGGCCGGCAGATTAAAGCAGGTGACGGTTCCGTTGGAGGCCACCGTCTGCACCTGAAGTGGAGGCGGCTGGGGTTGCGGCTGAGGAGCGAGCAGCATCGTCCCCGCGTTGCTCGGGCTGCTCAGGCCGAGTGCATCGCTTTCGTTGGGCCCTGTCTCATGCAACTCTGGCTCTGGCTCCTCGCAGGGATCTTCGTCGATAATCTCCTCGACCAGATCATCCTCGTTGAGTTCCTCTATGATGTCGTCCTCGTTTTCGATGTATTCACCATCGGCTTCAATGCCGGCGCTAACCATGCTGACAACGCCACCCGGGGGAGAGGGCGTGGGAGTGGGCATAGCCAGGTAATTATCGCCCGCCGACTTGGCCGTCACGGCCGTGCCCTTGGGTATGCGAAACTTGCGCAGGATCTGGGCAGTAGAGGAGGAAAGCGCACCCAGGCCCGCTGCATCCTCGTCCAGATCCTCGTCAAGCTCGTCTTCCTCGGCCAGCCCCTCCTCTTCTTCGGAGGCCAACTGCTGCTGATGGTTTTGTTCCGCAGCTGCCGCTTCCGTGGCGACAATCACCTGGCGCTGATTGCGGTTGGATGAGTTAACGCGAACCAACGTCACGCCGCCTGTTCCGGCTGTGAGCTTGGAATTGCCATTGAGAATGCTTATGGGCTGATGCTTGCCAGCTGCAGATCCTCGGGCGGCCAACAGGATGACGGATGAGGGCTTCTTTGGCGTCGGCTTGAGGCCATTGCCACCATTACTGCTCACCACGGACACATTGTTGTTGCTGCTGTTGGTGTTGGGAGGAAGGAGAGATGAGACTTCGGTTGCATTATTTGTTGGGGGAGGCGGCACATGGGACATGGGATCGGAGGACATGGGAGTAGTAGTTCTGGACGAATGTATAACAAAGTCGGCGAACTGGTCAACGAAGCTGCCGCTGGTGCTGCTGCTACTGCCGCTGGTGTTGTTGCTGCGACTGCAGCCCTTGCTGTGGCGGTCGGCGAGGCGAGCGCGGGCACGGGCGTTCGCCTGCTTGACGATGATCTCTTCGTAGTAAATGCGATTCGCTTCCGCTTGGCGACGCTGCAAATCATCTTGGAGAGGTTTCTGGGTCTGATTTTGGTTCGGATTCTTATGGTTGTTGTTGTTTTTCGTGTTCTGGGTTCTGTGATTGCTGGGTGGTGTGTTGTATGGCCGCTTGAACATTGGTTGTTTCTGGTCGTGGTTGTTGTGTTTAGAAGAACCTGTTTGTTGTTGATGTTGTTGCGGTTGTTGTGTCGCATGTTCATGAATTTCGTGTGCAAATCATAGGGAATAACACAAAAGCACAAACAACACAGACGAACGTAAAATGTTGTTGGGTGAAAAAAGAAAAAAATAAAAACATTTTGATTAGCATGTGTTTCGCTGGACTTTCGTCTTGATTTTTCTTAGCTCGATTAGTTCGATTCGATCCATTTAAAGTTCAATGTAATTCGGGGTTAGTTATGCTTAAATCAAGGTTAATTCGGGTTAGTAAATTATAATATTGACACTTATGACTGATAGCTTAATGTAATGATCGATTGTGGACGTGTGTAGTTGATGGATGGATGGATGTATTGGGAATGTTTGTTTTTAGTTCAAGTCAAAAAACGCAGCCAGACGACACTCGAAACTCGATGCTACATATTATCACATTCTCGGGTTTTTTTCTTCGTTTCCATAACGAAACTGTGCTTATCGAATAAAAAGATATATGTATATACATATATTTGCCATTCGCCCCGAAGTTTTAAATACACACTGATCAAGAAATAAATCGATTTTAAATCGAAAATATATCGATTTTTCTTATTGTTTCGAAATTATTATGTACATATGTTTTTTAACTCTACGCAAATTTTTTATTGTTTATTAAATTATTATGTTTTTGGCAAAATATGCTCAAAAGCAGCATTGCGTAGACGTAGTCCTTGATCTGTGGCAGGAAAATTTTTCATTGAAATATAAGGCTGCGAAACTTCAAGCTTGGATACTAATAGGCCTTGAATAAGCCAGTTACTTTTTATGAAAGCACGAGATGACAGCTTTCAACGCCGCCCATTAAAATGTAAGTCAAGCGGGATCAGCTACTAGTGCCATTCACATGTCGCCGAATAATGTAAATGTAGCAGTGATAATATGTGCATATGTCACTCAAGAAGGGCAATTATATTTATATGTAGAAACGTTTACAGTCGAGTGTCGGTCCAGGCGGCGGTTTCCTTTATCTTTCAAAGGACTTTTGAGAAGTCAAACCAATTGTTAGGATTACGTTTTTTTTTTTTTTGGATCCCTGGGTACTTTGGTTAATAACAAAACAGAAAACGATGGAATGCAAAACAAACTCAAAAGAAAAAGTAAAACGAATAAATAAAAGTACACATACCTTGCACTAATGTCCAATTTTATACTTTTTATACATTTTTTGTATTTCTTTTATATTATAATTTTGTTAATCGAATTGATGGTGGTGGTGGGAGGTGGGTGGTTATGTTTTAATTTTTTAATTTTTCTGACTTTGTTGACACACACAACAAGCGATGGTTAAGGAATATGAATGAATAGAGGCAAGAGGCAATTGATGGGAGGTCCTCAAGCGAATGAGTATTGTATGGCTAGGTGGGTGATGTGTACACACTGCTTCGATCAGTGTTCGTTTTCTGATATTCTGTTTCAGCTTGGCTTCCATTTGCGTTGCTTTTGCCCGAGGCTTGTGGAACTGACTCTCACACTCAGCGCGGAGTTTTGATAGAATTTTTGGTACTTTGGTACTTCAGCTTTCGGTGGCGATCGACTGTTCTTTAGAGGGCTAGAAGCACGGCCTCTGATATATCGTAGCTACGCGGTTTGTAAGGCGAGTATTTATATTTTTTTTTCCGGTTTTGAAATTGCCGGATTGTTGTTTTCATTGATTGATTTGATTGATTGATTGATTGATTGGTTGGTTGGTGGGTTGGTTGTGTGTACATAAAATAAAACAAGAGAAAAAGAAAGAAAAAAAGAACAAAATTGCATTGAAGTATAAAAAACGTATTTGAACACAAGTTTGTTGCTCGAAACGAAAAGCGAAACGAAATGGTTATTGGTGATTACTGGTTCGGGTTATTCATTCGGTGGCATTCGTTTAGCAGATAATATAGTACAAAGAGCAGTAAAGCCAGCCAGCTAAATAGAGGCTCATGATGCTGGCGAGGTGTAAATAAATAAATGCACAAAAATCAAGTCAAATACGATTAAAATACAAACTAAAAAAAGAACTGAAAACTTGAAGGTCTACAAAATAATCGTTCGTACATAAGAACTAAGATATTGGAATACAAAAATAAAACTAAATTATATGCATAAAACTATTGTTTAAAACTAAACAGGTTAATGCTTAACATAAGTACTTGGTTCGACTTTTCAGCACGTTTGCGAATAGCCCCCCCTTTCCCCCACATATGTTCTGTTTTTGTGTGTTCGCTGGCGGCCATCGGGTGTTGCAAGTGTTTAGTAGCAGGTACGGCGGCGGTGGGCGACTCTACGTGAGAAACGTGAAGGAAGAACAGCGTCGTCGCCGCCGCCGACGATCTCAACGAAAGGATTACGGAGACAGATATAGAGCGATAGAGTTTACGTTTAAAGTACAAATACAGAAAGAGGTACAGAGATACACAGATACTGAGATACAGATGCAGAGCGGCAATCTAAACGGGCGCGTTACTCTAGGAAGGTTCAAAGGAGACGGGAAAGGGCTAGGGAGCATAGTTAGTTGGAAAGGATTGGTTTACCTAATCTCTTTGGTCTCCAGCAGCGACGAGGTGTTCACGTCGTTCACCGCATTGATCATCGAAGTTGGAGAGAAGGGCAGGTGGTACATGGAGGCGGCGTCCAGGGCATAGGTGTCGCCGCCGCCCTTGATCAGTAGCTCGTTCTTAATCTCCATGAATTGCTGGTGCGGATTGTGGTGCGTGGCGAACGGATGCTGCTGCTGCAGCAGTTGCGTCTGCTGGTGTTGTTGCTGCTGGTGGTGGTGCTGCTGATGCTGGTGCTGCTGCTGCGTTTGCGCGTCCAGCGCGTTTGCGTTCAGCGTGGGCTGGGTGCCGGCGTGCGTGGTGAAGGTGTACTGCGAGTACGGACAGAGGTCGCCCAGCTCGGCCGACTCCAGCTTCGGCTGGAAACTCTGCAGACCGTCCGGCGTCAGGATCTGGTAGCTCTGCACCGTGCCGATCACGTGTTGTTGCTGCTGCTGCTGCTCGGCCGCAGCCGGGGTGGCCGCCGCCGTGGAGCTGAGATAGGTCACGTTGTCTAGCTCGTAGTGGGACTGCTGCGCCTGGCTGGCGCCGGGCACCTTCAGCGGCTGCTGCTGCTGCTGCACCAGTTGCTGTTGCTGCTGCTGCTGCTGTGGGTTCGTCTGATATGTGGACGCCGCCGTTGGCTGCTGGCGCTGGGGCGTCGTGGTATATATTGCCTGGCTGCCGTCCAACTGAAGGGGCACCAGATTGCCGGCCTGGTCCTGGATCATGATGCTTTGGCCATGCAGCTGCTGCTGCAACAATGCCTGCTGGAGCTCCAGCTGGTTGGAGTAGATCAGCGTGGTGGTGGGAGCGCCGGCCTGGCCGCCATTGGGTGTGGCTGGTCCGCGCTGCAGGGCCACTGAGCTGGTGGCACCAGGATTGGCCAGCGCCAGCTGCGCTCCGCCCGGCAGAATCATCCCGCTGAAGTCAAGCGAGGGTAGCGTCTGCAACTGCTGCTGCGGCTGCTGTGGCTGCGACGGTGTCGTAGAGGTGAGGGAGTGCTGCAACGGCTGCTGCTGCTGCTGCTGCTGCGAGTGACTCACGCTGACCGACGACCCGGTTAGAGCATCTGCGTTCTGGACATCATCTAGTACGCTGTCGATCTGGGCCAAGCGCTTCTTGGCCGGCGTGCTGCCATCGCCCCCCTTGGACTTTCGGACTCGTGGCGTGCGAGCGTTTCGCGCTCTCTTCGCCGGCGGGCCGTCCGCCTTCAGAGGCGTCGTGGTGGCTGACGGCGGCATGGGAACGTCGCCGTGTTTGTCCTTCTTGTGCATCTTCATCTTGTCCGGGCGCGAGAACTCTTTGTTGCATATGGGGCAGGCGAAGATCTTGCGGTTCTGGCCCTCGTGAAAGAGATACGCGTGCCGCTGGAAGCTATACTTGTTCTTAAAGGTCTTGAAGATGTCGTTCTTGGCGCAGACGAGGCAGTAGGCCACGCCGTCGATGATGTGCTCATAGCGGGCGATGTCCAGACCGCGCACGCTCATCTTCTCCAGGTACTCGCCTTGCTCGTCGTCGGCGATGACTCGTGTCTTGCGCTTGCGCTTCTGCTTGGCGGCTGCCGCCGAGCCCGCCTTGGGCGCCATCGAGGTCACCGCGTTGCCCTGATCCTGGCTGATTGTGTAGCTGGTGGTACCGGCCGCCTGCTCCGCCGCCTCGGCCTCCACCTCGGCCTTGATCACCTGGAACTCCTCGTACTCGTGCTCATGGTCCGCGTCGTGCTCGTGATCGTGCTCGTGGTCCGGATCGTGTTCGAGGCTCTGCTCCTCGTACTTGACCTGAAGCAGGCCAGTCTCCTCGTCGTCCTCCTCCTCGTCGACGGCGATGCCGTGCTGTGGCTCGTACTTGATGATATCGGCGGCCACGGCGCTGCTGCCGTTGCTAAGGCAATCACTGCTGCCGGGCTCGCTCTTGAGCACGTGGTACTCCTCGTACGTGCTGCCGTCGAACTCGATGATCGTTCCGTCCGTGTTGACCAGGGCCGTGGTCGTGGTCGTGCTAGGAGCGACGCTGCTCTGGGGCAGGGAGACGGGCGTGGGCGCAGCGGAGCTCACCGCCGGCATGCCGCCATTGTAGTTCTCGAACACTATGGTGGTCGGGGTATGTCCGTCCTCGCCAGTGGTGGTGATGTAGTGATATTGCGGCTGCTGTTGCTGCTGCTGCTGCTGCTGCTGGTGTTGCTGAGCGTGAGCGTCCACTCCGTTTGTGTTGGTATTGCCGTTGGCGTTGGCGTTCGTATGCAGGATGGAGGACGAACTAATAGTTGTGACCACATTGTCTTTTGTTTATATATTTTTTGGAAAATACATATTCGGTTTCGGTTCATAAAAGATGTGTTTGAATGTAATATTTGCATAAATCAATAAATCAATTCGTAATCGAATTCGGAATCGAAATCGAAATCAATCAACAATTCACTCAAATCAGGTTCGAATAAAACGAATACAGTGCAAAATGAAAGTTAGTCGCGGGGGCCAACTGCGTGCAGAGATGCCACAGGTGGCTAGCACCTGCGCCACCTACCTACACGTGCCACTTGATTTACGTATACAGGATATTCGGAGGGAACGTGGTGAGTGAATTGGTTTTTGTTTGTCGGTAGAATCTGTGTTTTTACTTAAGTCTACTTTACAGCAATCGTAATCGTAATTCTGGTACAGTACTCGCAACTCAATACGTACTAAATAAAACTAAATAAATAAATAAATCTAGATAAACTGCGGCTGAGGTTTTACAGGAGGACAGAGCAGAGAGGATGAAACTGGCCCCTCGAGGGTCCGGGTGTGTTGTGTGTGTGTGTGTCGATGGTGTGAAACAATAAGTGAAGAAGGGTCTCTCTACAGAGGTATATATAATAATAACTAAATCGTAAACGCAAATATATAAAAACTAAGACCAACAATTGCCATCTTTGAGCCCAGAGAGCAGTCCAGAGCAGGCGCAGGCGCACTGTCGCCGACCGCTGGGCCGCAGCACTGGTCGCCAAAAATCGAACTGCAGCGAAAGCTTAATCTCTAACTAAATCGGATAAGTTAAGATAATTGACCAACACGACTCGTCAGCCATCTTCGACGCGCTTTGCACGGAGGAGTGGAGCTGTTCCTGCTGTTGAAATGATTTGTGCATTTATTTATGTTATACGAGTATATATCCAATATAGTTCATGAGAGTTCGAGAAGGGATAGAGACACGGACCTGCGAGTGGGTCGCAGGTCGTGAATTATAAACGAGAGAGCATGTACAATATGTAGTGTGTGGAGCAGTCGATAAGCAGTTGTTATTAATTGGGGGGATTTGATGCGTTTGGATATCGATCGGTGATGATTCCTGAAGATTTTCTAGTTTCTCGCGACAAGAACACAGCAATTGGAAGTCAAGTTCTGTTTGTCCTCTATTTCTTTTATTTTTTTCTCGATATTTTCTGTTTTCTTTAAATTTTGGCACCAATCACGATATTTTTGAAATCATAAACAAATAAATATTCGCTGGGTGTCGGATGGTTTAGTGTGCAATGAGATGGAATGACTGTGCAACACTCGGGGTACGAGCAACAACCATATAAAGATTAAGATGAGTAACGATGATGCATTTGAATTACAACGTACTTATCTTGAAGCTTTATATTGTCTTTGGTACGATGTACAAAGCATGAGATCGGATTCGAATTCGGCATGATGGATGATGGATGGCGGACGTAGGTTAAATCATAAAGGTGAGCTTGTATTTACAATGAGGGGTTAACTGAAACACCAATTACGAGTACACAAGAGGGTTAAACCATACACAAAGACTACAACCAACAAACAAATAAACAAACAAAATAAATCGAAAAAAGATCTCAAAGCGGACACTTACCGGCAACATTGGTCGCAACATTTTGCTGCTGCTGCTGTTGCTGCGGACTGCTAGCCGTGGTCTGATATGAGGCCGTGGCGGCCGTCACCGCCTGACCGTTCGCATCACAGAGTATCTCGTTTTGCAGCTGGTAAACGTTGCCGTCCGTGCTACCGTACTGCTGCTGCTGCTGCTGCTGTGGAATGCCGCTGAGTGTATTGGCCGCGGGCAGCATATTGACGTAGACAATCTGTTGCTGCTGCTCTTGACTAGATTTGGATGTAGATGTAGATGTTGCTGCCACTCCCAGTGCCGCACTTAATTTTGGTATCTTGCCCTCGAACTTGCGTGGCTGTTGCATGAACTGCAGCGTCTGCTGCTCCTTTTTGGCATCTGGAAAATGGCAATCGGTAGAGTTTAGTTCATATTCGTGCCACGATTTTCTGTGATTGTTATTTTATGTGATTATTGTTCTTGGTGATATCAACACACACACACATAGACTGTGAACTCTGGACGGGGGGGTTGGATGGTTGGAGGGTAGTGAGAGGCAAGAGGCGAGAGGCGAGAGACAGGCGAACGAGCAAGATAAGACGATTCTGGGGGCGACAAAGCGAGAAGAACAGGCCCAAGCAGCACCAACAAACACCTTGGATTCGTTTTAGTAAAACAGTTTTGGTTTTGGTTAGTTTTAAGCATAGATTTAAAAGCGTGATCGTATATTTCTCTGGCGCACTCTTACAATTAAAATAAACTAGACGATTTCTATTTGTACATTTAAAACAGAAAAATAATGGACAATGGAAAACACTGAGTGGGGCTTCGAACAGATATGCAACGGGACAGCTATGAAATGTCATGAGAGAGACGCTGTTGCTGGGAGGAGGACAGAGGTTAGTGTCTGGGATGAGAGTGGTTAGGAGAAGCTGTTGTGATTATGTGGATGCAGTGGTGCAGTGGCTGCTAAAGCTGCTGCTCTCACCTCCGCCGCCGCCATCTGCTGCAGATTGCGTTGGAGTGGCCAATTGTGGTGATACTGCTGCTGCGGCCGCTGGGGCTGCAGGTGTCGGCGATTGCAGTAGAGCTCTGACAGCTCCAGTTGTAACTGGCGGCGTTGTGATAACGGCCTCCTTTTTCCGCCTCGCTGGTGTCTTACGGGGCGTTCCGCTGGCCTTGCCGCGTCTCGCCCCCCGCGACGTCGAGGAGGTAGAAGAGGCCGGCGATATGGAACGATCGTCCTTGGTGCGCGGACTGCGGCCGCGGTTCCTCGAGTGCGTTTTGCGCTTCGACGCCAGCCAGTCGTCATCGTAGTCGGCGTCGTACTTGCGCTTCTGCTTGCGACGCTTGAAGTCCTCCTCCTCGTCGTCATCCTCTGTACATTGAAAGAATCAACAATAAAATGGGAAAAGGAACAAGAGAAGGACGAGAGCGAGAGAAGAGATATAGTTTAGCCAAGGGATGCAGACACTCGGTGGCACCTAACGGCGCACAGCACACACCTGTGCCGTCGTCTATATACTCCAGCAGTTCCTGCTTCGTCTTCAGATCGGCGGGACTCTGCAGACTCATGGCATCGTCGTTGGGGTAGTCGCCCTCGTCGTGGCCAATATCACCGGTGTCTAGTGTGAGGACGCTCTCCTTCAGCATGGCTTTGACGTCGTCGGGCACATTGGGATTCTGCTGGATTTCATCCAGGTCCAGATCAGGATTGCGCTCCTTAAAGCTTTTTGCCTTGGTGGGATTGCATTGCTTCTTCATTCTGCAGGGAAGAGGATTGGGGTGACCAGAGAGAGAGAAAGCGAGAGAGAGAGAGAGATGTGGATTTACAATACTAATTCACAGGAGGTTTGAGAACCTACTTCTTATCACACAGCAGGACATCAAGGTGCGGCGGCAGGGGAGCGGCGCTGGGAGCCCCGTTAGTCGTATCTTCCGGATGCCGGCCAACGTCGCGCCCCTCCAGCCACAGGTCGTAGCGGTCGCTCTGGAAGCGCTTGACGAACGTGTCCATCGAGATCTTGACCATGTCGTTGCTGCAGGTACACTGCACCGCCCTCTTGCCGTACTCGATCCAGCGCTCCATGGCGAAATTGGTGGACTCGGCGCAGTTGAAGCCGTGGTTGAAGCCGGCGTGGTAGCCGAACGGGAACGTGATCATGATTTCGCCCGCCTCCTGCGTGATCTGCAAGAGTGCGACAAAGACAGTAAGGTCACCACCGAGTAGGACCGTGGAGGTGCAGACAAACACACACACACCTTGCTGACAGGCACATCGTGCTGCTTGAGTATCTGCGGCGAGATGAGTGTCATCTTGTGGCGCAGGTAGGCATTGCAGTTCTTGTAGCTGGCCGGAAAGTACTGATTCGCCACCTTCTCCAGCTTGCGGCCGCACTCCGGCGGAACCACGTACCACGTCTTCGGCGCACCGAAGTGCAAGTAGTTGATGGAGTACAGGTCCATGTCCTCTGTGTGCCAGGCGAACGTTGTCTTCCACATGCCAAAGTACAAGTACGCAGTGTTAACTCCGTCTATCTGGATGTTGTAGTCTTTGTTCACATAATCCAGAATTGTGCCCAGCCGGTTGATGTTCCAGCTCTGCAACAGCAAGGGCAATGCATCGTCAGGGGGTGGATAGGGGAATGGATAACAGGGAACAGGTCAGGGAAGGGTTTACCCATCCAACACTTACATCCTGGTCGGTGTCTGTGATGCTGCCGCTAACGTCGGCCCCATAAATGGGTGCCACATACGTTATGTTCTTCCAGTACTTGCGCTCCAGATCTTCGAAGTCGAAGTGCTTGGGCGTGGCGTAGCGCTCCGTGCTGGCCAGTTCGCTGAACTGCTTCACCGTCAGCGGTTTCTTTTGGATGTTTATTTGCTGGTAGTAGCCCTGCTTGCCGGTGACCACCTGACATATTGGAGCGGGAATTGTGACATTCAGGGCGTCCAAGTCGGCATAGCCACTGCGCCGGGGCACCCATTCTGGCGGTGGCACCACCTTGGCCAGACCGGCCTTGTGGGCGCCCTGTGACTCCATGTAGGCTACGTATTTCGGGAAGTCCTTGAACTCCTCCCACGTGGGTCGAAAGACCATGATGCGGGGCACCTCTGACATTTTCATGTTGCTCGCCTCTCACTTTTCGTTATACTGCCTGGCTCAGGTCTAGTCTCTGTCTCTACGACACACCTTTCTCTTGGAGTCCTTTGCTTCGATCTGGAACTGTGATAGATGCAGCATTAAAACTCCGTACTCCGTTCGGGCCATTAATCCCGAGCAGATGCCCCGTCCCCCGGTCGGCCGTCCCGCCTGCCCTGCTGCTAAACGATCGGATCGGATCGCTAAGGATCGGCAGCCTGCCACAAAGCAAACAATGGAACGCAGGAACAGCTGCAACTCAGAATGGGCGCGGTAGCGACAACAGCAGGCAGGCCGGCCGGCAGGCAGGCAGGCAGGCAGGCAGGCTGACTGGCAGGAAAATAGAGGCAGGCAGGATATGCAGTTGCTGCTGCCATTCGAGTGGCTGGCCTTTCTGGTGCTACCATTACCCATAAGAACCCATAAAAAGTGCAACGATCGTTCATTTGAAAGCCTTAAAAACTAAAAATAAATGCAAATTGAATATTCGTATGCATATCATATATGTCATCATGAAAAACTTGGGCTGAAAAATGGGAAGGGTTTAAGGTTGATCGGTTGTTATGATGGCGTTAAATGCTGAAAATTTGGATATCATCAGTTACCTTACCAATTTTAAATGTCAAATGCTGCTGAACAAAGTTAGTAATGTTATTAATTTAATAAGTTGTATTTAGCTAATATAACGCCTTTAATAATTAATTCAAGGCTGAAACTCAATAAATTTGAAAATTGTTCATTATTTGGTTACCATTTAATTTAAATCGGTTCAGTAGTTACACGTCACAGCCAAACCGATAATTCTAAGAAACCCTAAAACCAATTTCAAAGAGATAAATACAATCCCACGGATTTTTTACTCATTTCGCACTGATTTTGACAATTAATCAGTATATTTTATTCGCCTAAAATTGCACTAACATTTCCAATTGAAGACTCTTATTATTCGTATTATTCGAAGATATTATTATTAAAAATTATGTATTGAATCTAAAATAAGGTTGAAATCGGAAATATCTCAATTTCATAATATAATGAAATTACTGTATAGTTCACATTTTTCTTTTAGGCAAAAAGTTTAATTTCTCTTTATGTACATACATATGTACATATATATTTCTGTATACGTGAAGCTCTCGCTAAAAAATCACAATAAATCATGTTGACTGCAAACAATTAATTATGGAACGTCAGGACTCCAGGACGAGCCGTAATCCCCGCAAGAAGACAGTCAGATCGAAAACGCCCAATAAGCGAACGGTCACAATGGTACCGCGACACAATTTTCTCACTCAATACCAATGGCAGGGACTTGTTTTTGCCTATTTTCCGCACACGCAGACTGCAAGCTCTGCAGGCCGGAGGAGCAGCGAGGATGATAGCGACAACAAGGACAACGCCGTGCGAGACATCCCAGCAAACTAGATGAAAATTTACGCAATTTTTCGGCTAAGCAGAAAACTGTACCACCACCCGACGAGTTCATCAGTGAGCGAGAGAGAGAGAAAGAGAGCGGAGCACCGACGATGTTTTGTAAGGGGGAGGGGGGAGGTGGCAATGACGAGTGCGCAAAACTATTTGCTAGTTCGAAGGAGAGAAAGAGAGAGGGGAAGTAGAGAGAGGGAGAGAGAGAAATGGTATGCAAAGGAGCGGGCTGGGGATACTCGTTGAAGAGGAGTTCAAAATGGGCGAGTCGCAGGACAGCGAGTGTGTGTGTGTGTGTGTTGACATGTTTGAGTGAGTGTGTGAAAGGACGAAATTTGGAACTCACTTGTGATGTGCTTCTCTGGTTTTTTTTTCGCTTCTGTTTCTTTTTTCGATGCTCTCAGTGCGTAAATCCCAACAAAATGGCTAAGGACTCGGGTTGCTGCTTGCTCTGTGTTGATGCGTTCTTGTCGCTATATTGGTTTTAGTATATTGCACATTTTATTATTTTATTAGCATGGTTAGCTTGTGTAATTTATTTGCACAATTTGTTGTTTGTTTTCGACACTTTGCAGCACGCACACTTTTCAGCTATCCTTTGACTTTGCTATTTAACTAAACTTTGGCTTGGCGTGTTTTGTTCCAATCTATCTCCTGCAACATCTGATGGCGACGTTGTCTTGTGTTTTACAGTCTTTGACTTTGTTGTTCCGGGGGGTGGGGGCCTCTCCGAGGATAACTGTGTGTGTGTATATGTGTTTATATGAAAGCACTCACGACGGGCGCGACATGTCTGAGCTGTTTGAGCGGCGAGCGTTGACTGAACCACAGCCTGATGCCAGGACGATGGCAACGCAGACGCAGGCGTCGACAGAACTCGCTGCCACTCGCACTCACACACTCACACACACACGCACATACTGAGAGCGTTGTCCTTTTAATGCGAATGCTCTGGTCAAAGCATAATGTGAAAGGAAAATTTGTGTAGAGCGAGAGGGAGACGGCGCAAACAAGTTTGGCAGGATAAAACTGGAGTGGGAAGTGCAAGCCGAGAGGAAAAACGGCAGTTGTTATCCATCGTCCTTTTCTCCATCCATTCATCCATCCATCCGTACGACCGTCGAACAATGCATTTTCCTTGCTATTTGGATTCGTTGCGAAAACTAGATGTGGCAAAAGGAAAATGCATTTGAAATCGCCATTTGAAACGCTCTCTCGCAGCCTCGCAGTCGGGGCCATCTCTGTTCCTCTTTATTTCCCTTTGAGCCGGCTGAGCAAAGGACTTAATCCTCATTATGCATTGTCTTGGCTTGGATTTTGGATTTTGGCCAAAAGAAATCTAATCTCTGGGGCTTACATTTCTCGGATCAAATGCGATCGTAGGTAGGTGAACTTTTTTGGCAGGGGTTAAGGAACCACTTCAGACATAAACCAAATAACTGAGGTATATTTTGAATCAGGCATGATTTGGGTAGCGAATCTGCTCGAAATAGCTAACTGATTTGTTTTTCGCAGTCATAGAGTACAGGAAAAGTACAAAATGTGCAAAAATACTTATGTATGTATTATTGTATACTTCTAGTAGTATACATACGTATGTACTTCGAAGAAAAGGTATTAAGTTAATATTATATTATATAAAAATGCTTATTGACACTTTGGTATGGTTTGTTTGTATACCCTTGAAGGAAATTGTAATTGTTAGTGTGAAGTTTGCAACTCATAAAGAAGTCTTGATTGGTGTCAACAAAAAAGTCGATCTAGCCATGTTAGTTTTTTAAGCAAGCTGATCTCTCAGTTTTAGAGCTATGTATATACATGTGTAAATTGATTTAAAAATAGTCTTCACCTTTTTAAGGTGATATATAGGACGGAACTGGCCATAGAAAGGAACGGAAAATTACTAGAAGTAATAATGAAAGTAAGTATAATGTAATTATAACCTTATTTTTCAACGACTAAAATATCTTGTTTATAGTTTCGGCAATGTGGGATTACTATATAATATAAAAAAAGGTTTATTTCGTCAAAAATTCTGTGTTTCAAATATAAATCTTTTATTCACTTTCAATAATTTAATAGCTTGGGATTGTTTAAGAAGAGAAACCCTTTTTTAAAAATAAAATTCAACGTATTTGCGATGCAAACGTTGCAACGACTTACAAAATGCGATGATCTTGAATTTACTATACTACGATTTACTATATACTACAAATCTAGGATCTATGATATTGAATCTAGAATTAATGAACTGTATAACGTGACCATTTGGTCACAAAAGTTTAATCATAACCTAAGAATACAAATACAAATAAATAAATTCTTATATGTACATTTTAAGACTGTTCTGAATTATTTATGAAATTACTTGTGAATAAATAGGTTTCTTTAAATACCACCCAATATA
>JAEIIG010017173.1:0-22262 GCA_018904695.1 Drosophila parvula
ATAATTTAAAGATATAAAGTAAACAATTTCTTCAATTAACAATCTGTTTAAATTTATAAATATATAATATATGATAAATACTTAGTCTGTACTTCTCTTTGTGAAATTTTCCGTAAGACGCTCAATCCAATTACCGATGCAATGAAAATGCATGGGGGATTAAGGCAAGGTTTCCCAGAAATTTTCCACAATGCCCAAGAATTCTTGACTATGCTTTGGGTGTGTGTTTGTGCATATTATTTCCATTATTCCCTGATTCAATCCGGCCCTGGTTCCACGCAGGAACTTTGGGATTAATCCATTGTTCCTCATTTCAAATTGCGTTGCATTGTCTGTTGAGTCAAGGCTTCGTTTTGCTAGAACTTCTGACTTTCTTAGTCATGTGTGTGTTCAGTCCTGCTCTACCCAGCTTATAGTTTAAGTATCTCTGCTCTCGGGTGCAGCTTCGTTCGACTGGAAAACCTTATACCGTTGACCGTAAATTCAAGTTGGCCTTTCGGAAATTGGTAATATCAATTAAGCCACACAACTGGCCTGAGCTGACTCTGAGAGCTACCATCTAATGCTAATTGATTGCGTTCGCGTGCCCCTATCCACTTGAATTTTATATTCTTCATTTCCCATTTTCCCAATGCCCATTTACCTTATCGCGCATACGACACGTGTTCCGCGCGTGTGGGATTTCACTCGAGTTCGGGTCGAAAAAAAATCAACACAAATTGCTAAATGCTGCTGCTACCTCGCCTTGTCTTTCAATCCCTTGATTCTACAATGGGAAGAGAGTGGAATTTTCTTGCGGAGAAAATAATATAAAAGAGGAGTTCAAAAATAAGATGCGTAACGCGCAGACAACCAGAATAAATCGAGTGCATAAATCTCGCATCTTATTCTTTGTATTGTCTTTGCTGGCACCTTTTAGGCAGCGCATTAAAATAAGTTATTATTATATATTTTATATATATATTATTATATTATTATATTATTATATATATATTTTATTTCCCTATTTAAAGTGTTGTTTCCATAGTGCCAGCGACTTGACAAGAAAAATCACGACATGCTGAAGGTGGCGGCAAAAAAAAATAAAAAAGAAACAAGATGGAATATCTTTTAAGCCGTAGTCGGTAACTTGCCGGCTTTAATGGCAGCGGCTTAAGCCTCGGTTCCGACTTTGCTGTCGCTATATGTATATATAGTATATATATATATATATCTGTCCCTATCTCTGTCTCCTTTATTTGGTGCATAATTGAAATTTATGTTTAAATACATTCAACGAGCTGCTGAGCGGCTTATGATCCTGCCTTTGCCTCGTTTCCTTTGCCGGATGCCCGGAATCCTGGTCTCATTTCGAAATAGGGCGAGGGGGCGATGAGGGTGTACGGTGCGTGTGTGTATTTTGCATATTTAACTTTGCATTTGAGCGCTAAGCTTTCTTAGTTTATTATTTAAACAGAAGCAGGCGGCGAACGACGTTGGCAGCGATGACGACAGCGTGACAAGCTGGCAAGGACGAAATGGCGGCAAGGATATTGTCCCGGTTATTATTATGCCAAGTAGCTGCGTCTTTGTATGTGCTGTCTCTCCATACACTGTACAAAATGATTGAGCCCAGGTTTTCTAAAAAACATTAAGCAGGCTAAATCCTTTATAATATTTACATTCTTCTATCGAACTCCTTTAGGGGTTTTAAAGTTTTTGAAAAATTTGCCGAAAGACTGCTTAATTTTGATTTTGAGTGCACGAGTGTGTGCCAAGTATTTAGCGTGCGTGAAATTGAGATAAATGTCGTCAGAGTTATGACAATCAGGCAGCCCAAACCCAAGCCCAAGCCCAACCCGGGCCAAGACCAAAACCCAAATTCCCGCCCCACAAGCCAACCTCGGGTGAGTGTCGTCGCGATTCAGTCGTCGGAATATGCAAATTATTTTAGAATTGCTGGCACCATTTCCACCGCACCAGCCACCTGCTGACTGGCACGGCCCCGGCCCGCGTCTCATTGTCATTAAGATTATGAATTAGCATTTGTAAGGCATTCTTGCACGGGCTCAGCTGCGAAGGCTAACCCGACTTTAAAAGCGGCTCAGCCTGTGTCAGGCCGCCGGATGATTGAGTGCAGGCTGGCGGAATTAGGGGATCTAATCCCTTGCTGGCAACCGCAAATATCTTAGTTCTCTCTGAATCCCTTGAGCCAGCCAAGTCAACACGCCATGTCAATTGATTAAACTTTAATTCTTAACAAAAGCATACAATTTTTATCATAGTAAAATACACAAAAAACACTTTACTCTTTTTTAAATTAGTAAAAATATATCACAATTGGAGGGGAAGAAAAAATTGTTTTTGGTCCAGCCAAGCCGAGTTTTATCTCCAGTAAAATTTTTGTGGCAACTTCTCAGGATTTGCAAGTGATAAAGAAGAGACAATTTCGCGGCAGAGACAGTGGCTGTTAAATCTCTTGGCCGCAATGTGGCCACCGATGATCTCCAGCCTCCCCCGTGGCCTTCCGGCAGAGGAAACAGTGCCGAGTCCTTGTGAACTCGAAGCCCAGCCGCCATTCGATTCCCCTCGGCCAAGTTGTGTGTGTTTTTTATTGTTTTAAGAGGCACAGTGGGAGATGTGCCAAGAAGGAGTGGATTCATTTAGTAAGGCAGAAATTGATAAGGGAATTTATTTCCACTGGCCATAGTTTAAATCGTTAAAATCAGGGTTCTTTTATTTTAAATGAACATAGAAATAGAAGGAAAACTTGGCAAATGGCTGTTTTTAACACTAAGAGAGGCCTGTACAATTATTGAGTTAAGAATGTTAAAATGTTTAATCTCCCGACAAGTTTTTCTTTAATTTATTTCGTAATTTATTTATATTTTTTTTTACTTTGGATCTAATACCTATTCCTTTAGAAAAACTTCCAAATATTTAATATATAAGGATTTACCTTGAAGGACGCTTAACTAATCTGTAGTTAAGGGGAAGATATAGAGAAACAATCGAATAAAAAATGGCAGAAGATATCGAAACATCAATATCTCTATTTTATGTCGATATATTAACGTTGCGCATAGCACTCATTTGTGCGATAAATCGATGTTCTCTTTGACATATCGGACCAATTATCGTTTACTTTTAAAGATGTTTTTAAATATATTCGATAAAATGAAAGAGAACTACATATATTCAACAACCATTTTTAAAAGGGTTTTTTTCGATAAATCGATCATAACGACATATTCATATTAAATGTGATATTTATCAATATTTAAATGTTCGTTATATCGATTTTTGAGCTCGATTTTTCTATTGCGGACTTGGATGATTGTACTCCACTGTGCGAGGCCTTGCAACAGCTGCATGGGCAACTTTAAGCATCGCTGCCCGTGGCATCTTCGTGTTGCAGATCTGCAACAATTTTATAAACTGCTGATGATGCACAGCGCTCAAAGTTTGAGGGAGTCCTGTGCCCGGTGCTTTCTTCGCGTTTCATCCTTTCCGGAATCCTTTTTGGGGTCACTCCTTGCTCCCTTTCCTTGTGCCTCCGCCCCAAACATCTGATGCAGATTGAGGGCACGTGCTCATTTTTATATCAATAATAGGTCGCGGCCTCAGCAAAATTCGGTCCACATTTGTTGTACACGTGTATGCGGGACATTTATTTCACACTTCTCCGGAAACTCTATATTTAACGCTGCGGTCTAATTGACGAGGATTATTAGACCGGCGTAATGAAATAATTGAACTGCTGACGGAAACACGGCGGCAATTATGGTATTGTGTTACCATTTCGATTTTCGAAGCGTCCGGCGTTCGCTTCGGATTGCATAATTTGCAATTTCACATAAATTATTGCTCATTGGAGTGGACACACGAAAGTTTTTATTGCAATTGTAAGTAGTTTTGGACTTCTCTCTCTTTTGCTTTTTTGCTTTTTTTTTTTTTGCATAATTTGATTTTGCTGTTTTCGCATGATTTCAAAATAAACATGAAAAATTTGACATACAGTCTTTCCGTTTTCTCTTATCCCGTCGGCTGGGGGAAAATTGCAAAATAAGAAATTTCCCTTTTTTCGTGGAGGAGCAAAGTTTTCACTAGTTGAACTTCTTAAAGTAAAAGTTTCCGCATTGCCTTGTTGTCGTCTCCTTTTTCCACATTTCTATACACTTCCAACGGGTGTTGGAATATTGGAAGGCACTTCCTGTAAAGCTATAAATATATTATACAATATGTTTTTCAAAAAAAAATAAGTCAAACTTTTAATAATAATAAATATTATAAATACTATAGCATCGTCTTATATATAAAGAACACTTGCATTTCAAATTGGAAATATCATCCTTGAAATAAGTAGTTTTAGTTTACATTAGTGGTTCCCAAAGACCTACCCGGCCTCTGTTGGCACACACGTGGTATGCAGGGGGTCGTAAACAACGCACCAGTGCGGTCACATTGTAATTAAGCGTCTAGATCTAGCCACTTCTAGAGTTAATAGCATTTTTTCTAACAAAAGATTTTTTTATTGGAATATTACAACAAATTGTAGCTGTTTTTTTCTATTTTCCAAACACGTTGTACTGATTTCATTTTAGGTTTGCCTTTAGGTTTGGTCTTGGATCAACCTTGGCACAAATCGATTAATAAAATTGTTCAAAAATATTTTCTCTGGGAGAGTATGGCCGGACTCGGTCTTGGGTCCGATTAGCTTTCATGTTTTCCAGTTTTACCATCATGAACAATAAAATATCGTCGGGATTACTTTGAGCTGTGGGGCGTGGCACAGAGGGGCCACTCTTACGGTGCAGCGAAATAAATATTTGCATGTGTTGTACATATTATTTTTTTGCATCCTCCTCCTGCATCGAACAGCGATTCCTGGTAGTTTTCCTTTCATTTTTTTTTTTGCCGCATAGTTTATTGAACAGCGGAGTGGGGGGCAGTGAGGGGTCAAGTGTCCTTCGGAGGTGCATCTCGTGTAAAGTGCAATTGATTGCTGTTTAAGTGCATTTTCATGTTTCGTGCATTGAATTTTCCCTGTCATAAATATTTGCTGTTCGAGAGCTGAGAGTTTCCTTACCGATTTTTGCCAGTCCCGTATGGATTTTACGCCCTGCCGCCCTGCCATCTGTTCCAGATGGTTAATCAGTCAAGTGACGTAAGCGGAATTATGTTTAATGCACTGCAACTGTCCGGGGGATGTTTTTGGGGTCTCGCATCACGAGCATCCTTCCACCACGTCATTGCCGTTGCAACGCGTAACAAATTGGCCAGCAAGCACAAAATGAACGTCGATTCAAGTGGCTGTGTAATTATCTAAATGCAGCTAAGACAATAATTTGTAGAGTTCGAATCTATCTATTTATATCAATAATAAAAATATTTTAAATTAGTGTTGGGGTGTGGGAACGGTTTATACTCATTTTTTAATTCATCTATAGTTACCAGTCTTGAGGGTGAAGCTTTCTTAACCTTTGCTTAACTCAACTGGTGTTTGTGTCCACCTTGCCGAGATTCTTTGTCTTCTTCTGCTGCAGCTTGCACACTGTGGCCAGCACAAAATGTGCCATGGTGTTTGGTTCAAGGGACAGCTATCGGGACATTGGACGAATATCTTCAATGCCAACAGTAGCGGCGCCTCTTGGTGGCGCATCAGCGCCTGTCTGAACTCATGGCGCAACTGACGCAACAAGACGTCGGTCTACGTATTGCCGTAGTTGTTCCACTTCTTGCGGAACTCATTGAAGAACTCCATTGCCTCGGCGTCCAGGGTGGTGTCGAAGTTGCAACCATTGAGTCCGGCACCTATTGTGAGCTTCGCCAAGCGCTTGATCGCAAGCTGCTGCGCCTGCGCCTCTACCGACTCCATACCGTCAAACATTAAGACTACGAAGTGCTTGGGCGATATTTCCTAAACGAACTGCAATTGGAAATGTTGAACTCCATAACAACATATCTTAATTATCTTACATTATCGAATGCTTTAGATTTCTATTAAACTTCGTGTTTACTGGCAGCGTGTCATACTTACTTCTCAATAAGAAGGGCTGCCAACTTGTATTGGTCTCGATTCCGGCCGTTTCGATAACTTATTTAGTGAACTTTCATCATTAAACAAACTTATTTATATTATTAAGTAATTAAATTGAACAGATTTATTTATATAAAACTTATTTTAACCTTCTTAGCTTGTCTTTTTAAAGTATTTTCAGCTGGCTGGGTTTTTCCACCAACAGTCCGGCAACCTTAGCAACAAAAATGCATGTAGTTGTTGCCAAAGGTGAGGTGAGAAACAAATTTGTTAAAAAATAATTACCTGCTAGATTGATCTGCTGATGGTGTAAAATAAACATCAATAGTTTAATGAGTATACCATGTTTTTCTTTTGCAAATAAAATTGGATGTAGAAAAATGCCTTTACTTTTCATAGCTCGTTTTTTAATTTGGAAGAAACTCGTGAAAGTGAAAACGGGAGCCTTTTTTTTTAAGTAAAACGCAGAAACTAATAAAAGTGAAAACCGAAGGCTCCCTAATTATTAGGCTTTCCTTTAAATATTCATAAGGGATAAAGCAAGATTGTTAATGGAAGTTTTAAGACTAGAATTGAGAAATAACCAAGCTAACTTCGCTTAGAGTTATTCGAAAATAAAGATTCCTCGAGTAATATAAGATCATAATCTATTTCCTATGTAGGAATAGAATACAAAAAATAGTATGTTACATATGAATGTAGCTCTTCCCCGTAACTTGGCGATACTCATATTTGAGTTGGCTCGTTGATTCCCATTAAACTCTGTTCAACTATCAACGCATGAAATTTTCTCGTTATCTTTGGCTTTTGTGGCAAAACGTTTTCCGTCCATCCAAAAGTATTTTCGAAAGAATTTGCGTTTGCATTTTGTGCGGCATTTGCAATTTGTCTGCGTCTCCCGTTCCTTTTTACACTCAAAAAAAATAAAGGCTCGGCATTACTTAAAATATGACTAACATGTCAATGACAAGTCGAAAGAATAAGGAGTAAAAAATAAAACAAAGAAGTTAGATATGTGAAAAAATAGATAACCATTTTTTAAAATTAAAGAAAAACAATCTATTATTTAAAATATAGTTAATATATTCCTAAAAAAAGGATGCATTTATCACGAGAATAAAAATGTAACCGTACTGGCGCGTTGCTTACATTCTGTGCTTGTGCCGGCAGCGGCCGGGAAGAGGCTGCTTGGGCACCACAGTTTTACAGTCATGATCACGTGTTTGTTCCTTCTTCTTTTCTATTTGCTTTTCACTTGATGTACAGCTTAAGTTCAGTACTTAATATATAAATTGAGAGTGATGATTATCTTGGAAAAGGCCTATGTGTTTTTTTTCCAGTGCACACATCTTGGCTCTTGCCAGAGCTCCCTCTCTATCACCGTCATCTTATAAACTGCGAGTTGCAATCGCAGTTGACGATGTTGGCTGCCACTGCTGCCGCATCAGCAAAAATTCACAATAAGGCTGCATAATGCACAAAACTCTCATTCCCAAAATCACCGCTTACCGCCCGCCGCGCCGCGCTGCCCCATCGAGAATTTCCCACTCAAGTGGGCGTGGCAAACTTTAGTGGCGACGACGGCCTACAAAAACTTTGCCGAGTCAAGCTGTTTTCACCCCAAAAGCAAAGCAAAGCAAAGACAAAAAAGAAAAAGAAAAATCGGAAAAGCCCCCCAAAGAAGCAGAAGCAGCTCAAGAACCTTTTGGCAATGGCATAAAGTACACAAATCCATTTTCAGCTTAATCGCTTCTACTTCAATTTGCATTCGTTTGATTGTCTTTCCAGCTGAGGAGGGGCTGCAGGGGCTTAGGGGGCGCTCGGAAAAACCCAATCTGCATCGGCCAACGCACAGATAGAGAGAGAGGGAGAGGAACGGTACAACTACTGATGAATTCGCAGTTGTCAAAACAAAATGTTAAAGTGCACTGTGCAGACAGATTTTCCAGATTTCCCGAGGATGGTGCCTGTGTAGCTGGGGCGCCTCCTCCTCCTCCAGTTGCATGCATATCTGCTGTGCGACACTCAGACCCACAAAAGACTGCACCACCTCCTCCGGAGCAGTGCTTCACATACATACATATGTGATACATCTCCTCCAGCTCTCTGCCACTTGATGACAGCGACCTCCTCGCCGCCCCCCCGTTCATCCCATTTTTACCCGGCGACGACTGATGGCTTCATTAGCAGTTCAAATGTCAATCACGCAATGCCGTCTCGCAGAATTTGCATTTTGTTTTTCGCCAACGTGTCTCCTTGCCTCGGTCCCAAGCTGTCGTGCATGGATAGTATGTAGTGATGCTGTTGTTGCACTCAGGTTATCCATTTACCTGGCTACAGGTAAAGGTGCTTGAAAAATATAAAATTCAAACAATGGAATATTAGGGGAATATCATGGGAATGTTTCTGAAAGCTAGAAACCTTATATGTTCGTAGAGAATAGCTACACGGGCTAGAATATAACTAGGACTTGACTGTAACTAGGACTTGAATAGAACTAGGAGTAGAATATAACTATGAGTAGAATATAACAAGGACTTGAATATAACCAGGACTAGAATATAACTAGGACTTGAATATAACTAGGACTTGGATATAACTAGGACTTGAATATAACTAGGACTTGAATATAACTATGACTTGACTATAACTAGGACTTGAATTTAACTAGGACTTAACTAGAAGTAGGACTAAAATAGAACTAGTATTTAAATATAAGTAGGACTTGAATATAACTAGGACTTAAATATAACTAGAACTTAAATATATAACTAGGACTACAACTGATATCCCAGATATCTAATATCTTTGCCATATTTGCTCTGTTCCAAACTGCTTTAATAATTACAAAAAGTTCGATTCTTTTCCCTAAATTACGATATCTTCTGCTCCCTTTTGGGATGCAGATAAAAACTATTCAACGGATACTGCTTGCATCCCAGTTAAAATTGATTTGAAATTTTTGGCGGAAACTGGGTGATTCAATGGCGGTTTCCTGGGGGAGATTGGAGCTGCAGTTTTCACACCAAGTTGAAGTTACATAAGCAGCCGGCGGCGGGTGTCGTTACCTGAGCGTCGAACCAGAATGGGAAGCGCCTGTGGCACGAATTCCATATCAAGTGGCAATGTAAATGAGAGCCGATAATCATTAATCGTTATCCGGCAGTTGCTGCACGTACTCTCAAGTTGCAGTTGCAGGTAAATATTTCAGGGAAACAGGCGTCCTTCCCTATCAATATTATAGATAATTATATAAAGGAAACAGAAATGTATCAATAAATATACACATTAAATTTAATTAATGTTAAGTTAAGTTAATTTAAGTACAATATTGATAATTCCCCCTGCTAAAATCGTGAAGAACAACCCTTTTTCTTATACTTCAAGCTCCTGATGTAATAACTTGCATTAATCAGCTTTATGTAAGAATTTACGAAGCCATTAAAGACCAACACAACGCAGCCGCATAAATTATATTGTGTGTTGCGAAACGCCAAGAATTTTTGTTGTTGTGAAATTTAACAGCAAATTATGGATTAATGAATTTTCAATACAGGCCTGGGTAAAAAGCAGTCAAAATAAGAAATCAGTGGCGGGAAGGGGAAAGGGAAATCTCGCCTCCGTAACATTTATCGATTTAATTTGCGAGGGATTTTAATGTTTTCAAGTACAACCTGTGGCAACACTTAGAGATGGCAGACACAATGGATATGGCAATATCGTATCGATAGCAAGAAAATAAAGTGACCTTCGATATGCAGAAAAGCACTGAAAGTTTTTAATAAGTATTTTATGTAAGTTTTTGTTATTGGAAAAATATAGAAAGGGATTTAATTATATTAACAATATTTATCTGTTAAGAGCTTCTCTTCTTTGTTCTTAATTACCAATTAAAATAAAGTAGATACCTTTTTTATAAAATTATAATATATAATTTGGTATAAATAGTTGTATTAATCGATATTTTTTAAATATACCAAAAGAAACTTTATTATTTTTCAAATTTCTTCTATAGAGACTAACAGATATATCGATACTTTTTAGTGCAGCATGTGCTGTTTCGATAATTTCAAACCTTTGGCGATTTTTAGCGATAAGTTTGCTTAGATTCCTTTTACCGATATTCATCCCTAACATCAACTGGCATTCCTACCCCTAAGGACCGCCCCCTTCTTGGGCCACCATGGACCCCACGAGCCAATTCAATGGCCACTTGACGCGCACCGCATGTTAAAAATTTTCAACGCTCCAAACACACAAATTGTTGGTAAATTAAACACAAATATTGCGGCGCCTGGCATTTGATTGAAGTGGCAGCGGGGTAGAAGGGAAAGAGTACTTTCGGACAAAAGGCGCCGCACAGTGGCCCGAAATTCTGGCCCAAAAATCGAATCAGTTAGGAGCCTTGCACTTCAATAATTATACCCAGAAGGCCACTTATAATTATACTTAATAGTATAGAAATCTATGAATATATTATAAATTAAAGAAGTATTATTAATATATATAAAAACCATGCAACTTGTATCTTTATTTTAAAGAAACATTTTAAATCAAACTTAGGTTGAATGCTTGCAGATTAATTTAAGGAAATATAAATTAAGTATTAATTAAAATATTTATGATTTTAATATTGGTTAATAGGAACTTTGAACCACTGTTCACCATTTTCGGGTGGCAGCTTGTCGCTTCATTTTCTGGTTGCAGACTCCTCAAAGTTTTCCCTTACGCCTGCCCGCCCCCGCCATCCACCCCTGAGGGAAAATGCTGTTGGATCCCAAACCCGCCGCTTCCTTGTGGCATTTCCTGTTTATGGTGGAACTGGTTGCCGTCGCTCTCGCCATTCCCATAAATTTTGTAACAATATCGCCCGTTCGTCTTTAATGCCCTCTCAATACTAATTACAACATTTTTGTGCCTTATGCTAATGAAGTCGTCAATTAATATTAAATTAAAGACATCAAATACTTGGGGGAGGGGGCGGGTCTGTGTGCTGAGAGAAACCAAAAGTCGGGCTTTGTTTGTTAAAAATGATGTTGTAGGCATTACAATCTTAAACTGAGCTTGATTTATTAAATTCTGGGCTTGGAATTAAATGTATTTAATAAAGAACAATAAGTTCTTTATTTGGTATTTGTCGAAATTGGTTTAATTATAGAGACTTGCATTAATTATGGGTTCTATAAAGGGGTTACATTCTTTTAAGGCTTTTAAATTGAATATTGCAAAGTCAATTTATGCATTTTGTTAATTTTAAATAAGAATGACAACCTCGCTTACCAATTGGCTGACACTTGGCAAAATAAACCAGCTATTAACCAAATTTTCATCTGAAAATACATCCTTAATTCTCGCCACAACCATCCTTTCGAAAGCTGCCAAGAAAGCGTTTTATAATTTAATAAAATAATTCATTAATTAATTAACACTTCAGCGGCAGTTTACATAATTGAACAGCTTTTAAGGAGGGCAAGTAACTAATGTTAATGAGGTTAATTTATCAACAAATTATTAACAAATTTTCAACTGCATTTCGAACAGCATTTTCAACATCATTTTTCGAATATTAAACCTAATTTTCGAGTCGATTTGGTGTAATAGTTTTAGCTTTAGCTTCTCGACTTCGCCTTTACCCTGTATTTATGGTTGGCCATCTGCGGGTTTTAGCCATCATGGCAATACGGCGGACAAGCAATAGTGGCCATAATAATAATAACAATAATAATACCGAGGGGTCGGCGAGGTATTGGCCTTGAGTTGCTGATGCTGTGTGGCAAGTGGGGTGGGTGAATGGGCGGCGGTGGCATGCAACTTGCACATTTGCGCCATTTGCGCCATTTGCGCTAATTGCGCGCTACATGCACTTAACAACGCCTCCGCCATTGCCATCAGATGGCCCGAACCCCGAGCTGAAACCGAAACCGAAACCAGCCACAACCTGGAGGATGGTGAATGGAGGATTCAGGATGCAGGATGGGGCAAGGCTGGAGGTTGCAGTCTGCAGGCTGGATGGAGCCTGGAGAAAGTAAACTGGAGCCGGGAGCCATTAGAAAGGCGAACGCAGAACGCAAATAGAGCTTATTTGCCATAATAAATTTCTCATTAACATTTCATGTAACATGAGCGAGGGGTGCAGCCACAACGCGGGCGGTTTCCAGGCTTCCCTGGGAGACCTCCTTACACTCACACACTCACACACACACACACTCACCAACACACATGTAGGCCATGTGTGTGGTGTAATGGAAACTCGGGGCAGCCACATGAACATTACCAGCCGCTCCACAAACTTTGCAGTTTGATGACTTGCAACTGTTTTTGGGCTCTTGAAGAGGGCAAGACTTTTGGCTTCCCAGTGTCAAGTGGAAAGTGGCAAGTGGCAAGTAGCAAGTAGCAAGTGGCAAGTGCCTGTGCTTGTGCTGACAGCCAAGTGCATCGTCAATGCGGTGTGGAGTGGCTCAAGTGGATTTATAAGTAATTATGGCCACGCCCGCATCTTGAAAATTAGGCTAATACAAATGTAGCTCTAGCTAAGCTCGATTTAAAAATACAATTTTATTCTATATAGCCAATAGAAATATAACAGATATTCACTAAGTACGATATAGTATTCAAGATGAGTTTAAATTAAAAGCAACAATGAATGGTTGAGAAATCAAGAGAAGAGCAAGAAGAGAACTGAGAACTTAAAACTTGTAATCTCTTACCAGTTATTAAGTAGCTTATAAAGTATATATTTAAATATAATAAATTGTTAACTTTTCGAGATGCAGCTAGACAAAAAACTACACTAACAAACAAAGTACAACAAAGTAGTTATGTGAAAAACGCAAAAAGTAGAAAACACTGACGGGCATTCCTTCTCAGATCTCTTCGGATATTATTTCTTTTAGCCACATTTTGTACACAAGTTTAAAAATTAATAATACAAATTAATGTGGAACACTCTTAAAGACATATCCTTATGTTTATCAGTTTAAATATCTTTATTACCAACAGGTTTACACTGTGACTTAGATGTTCCTTTAACGATTAATGCTTGACTTGAAATTGCACTATTGATAGCATTATATTGATCCCCCATATGTATATGTACAAATTTAACTCAAGAGTGCAATTTGTTTGAAGCTTTACGTTCTTAATTAATTTATAGTGTCCTAAGTATAATACTTACTAATACCACACATTGTTAAAATTGTTATTTTACCCAAAAAAAAAATGTGCTATTATTTTATTTATTTATACAAACCTGAAGGAAATTGTGTTGGCCATCAAAATTTAACAAACACTTGACCGACAGACTAAGTCAACAAGAATCCTGTTCAGCTAATGGACCTTGGAAAACAGATTCTCCTTGGCAGATCGGCCATGGCTTTCTCGTTGACCACAATTTTCCCCAGGAAAACCCCAAGTTTTTACCCAAAATCTGAGTCAGCTTCAACTGCGTTAAATATATAATTTTGGGGCTGCAGCAAGTCTCTTCCAAAGGTAATTAATATTACCAAAACTTGGTAGCATTTTTACCATATTTTACATACAAGTTTTTATGACGTTCTTAAGATATGTTCTTTGATTTAAAACTAAGTTGGCAATGCTATTTATTTAAGTTTTTTTCAACTACATTCTATTTGAAACTGTAATTGATATTGCTTTTAGCTCTCATACTATTAAGCCCGCTTCCTACTCATAATAATACAGGTCAGGAAAAAAGCTTCATTTTTGTAATTGCCTTTCATTTATTGTTCGAGGGCTGCTGCTGTCTTTCAGCCTCGAGTGTCGTGTCTTTGTGGCAGGATTAAGCTGCAGTCTTTGCCTTTAAGCCGGCAATTAATGTGCATTTGTCTGACAGCGCAGAGTGTACAGTGGACACCACTTGTTTGTTTCAGCAGCAATGGCGGTGGTTTATTGCAGCCAAAATGGCACTGAAAGAAAAGATCTAAGAAATAATATATATACTTGTAGCGCTTGGCCACAAAAGTATCTCAGAGTGAATTTTCCTCATTTTTGTTCGGTGTCTAACCAATCCTGAAGAGTTGAGTTGCATTGCGTTGAGCTGAGCTGAGCTGAGTTGGCGATGCCCGACCGCGAGCTGAGCTTATGCAACGTTTTTGCCAATAAAACATTGGTGGCAAGAGAGACGGGGGGCGTCGACAACGACGTCGTCGTGGCTGCCAGCAAACTAATTAAGTTTAGCAGCCAAAGACATTGCCGTAGCAGGAATAGAAAAGATGCCGAGTGGCAGGAGATGAAATGGAGGGGCGGTTGTGTGTGTGTGCAGGGCTGATTTCCCTATTTTGGCAGCATACATCATCAAGGGCGGCAAAGTAACACACACACAGCTAAATTAGATGCATAAACTTATGTTTATTGTTTCGTTTATGTCTGGCTAACGCACACAATCAAGCACTTCAAGGTGCTCCGGAGAAATGGTAAGGAAATCGAGTAATACCCTGCGAATTCAGTGCTTAATTAAGAGATATATACTATATTTAGAAGAATTTTTCATTCAGAGCTGTGATGAGAGCAGTGTTCCACAAAGGAAATTT
This sequence comes from Drosophila parvula, assembly GCA_018904695.1. Classification (NCBI taxonomy): domain Eukaryota; kingdom Metazoa; phylum Arthropoda; class Insecta; order Diptera; family Drosophilidae; genus Drosophila; species Drosophila parvula. Next base: position 14,566 of record JAEIIG010017173.1, read on the forward strand.
CTCAGCCAGGCCTCTGCTAGCACATTCACCCTATAATTGTTCGTGCTACTTCGGCAAAGGCGTGTTTTTGGGAAATTAAAGCACACCACAAGTCCTTTCACAGTGTCATTTTGTGGCCAAATCTAGCTGTTTTTGAAGTTAGCTATTTTTGCAGTCATAGCCAGAAAGTATAGCTATTTATTTGTTCTCATCTCTAGAGTATAGTAACTAAAATGTTTTTCTTATGGAAGTTCTGCTGCTAACGGTATGGAAATAAGTTTGATTTGTCTTATAATCGTTGATGCCTAACATCGAAGCGAAAAAGGTATTTCCTTTAAATTAAATCAAATTGTTTAATTTAATTTAAATGAAATATAATATATGATTCCTTCAATTTAAAAATCACTTATTTATCTGGTTAGCTTGAGCAAAAAGAATGGGACTTTCGCTACTTTGACAGCCTCTCAATTAGGCTGCGTGGCATATTGTTTGGTGCATTGAAAGTGTTAACGCACTGCGAGTCCTTGGGCTGCTCCACCGCTTTATCGCCACTCCGGCAGAGTGCGTGCCTGCGGTTCACAGTGCGTGCCATGCACATAATTCAGAGCCAAAATCTGGCGCTGACACGAGACAGCAGCATAGCGGCAAAAGCGGAAAAATGAGAGAGAGTTGCAATAGTTTAAACAACAAACTTGGACAAGGCATGGGGCACATGGGGTACATGGGGCACATGGGGCATGTGCGTGTGCGTGTGCGTGTGCGTGTGCATGTGCGTGTGACGCTGCAAGTCGTTTCGATTGCAACAGTGTTAACCGCAAACTTCCGATTGCATTTTCGCAACACCAGCAATGGCAACACCAACAGGGGGCAACATTGTGGTTGCCCCATCAAGTGGAGTGGATGCGATGCGCCGGTGGAGTCAATCTCTCTGGCAAGATCCTGGCAAACTGGTATCGTCCTCAGGTTGTTCCTTGTTCCTTGGCGATTTTTAAATTTATTAATGGGGCATTCCAGGGTATTTTCTCTTCGGGCTTTCAACTTCTAAATAGATGCACTTAGAAGAATTTATCGTTATAGTTATTAGTAGTTGAATTATGAAGAGAGTAATGACCTTAGTGCGGATATACCTTGAAAATGTAGGTACCATGGGTTGATAAACATAGAATTTATTAGACAATAATGTTGGTAATGTTTGATAACCATTTTCATCTCACTTTATTCAGATATATAGTCGAGCCTCAAGCTATTGTTCCGAATTAGCGTGATTTAAGGAACATTTAACATCTTAGGGATGTGTACTTTATAAATCCTAAAAAAAATACCACCATTAACATTAAAATATCGATATTATCGAAAGATATTAGACGAAACAGAATATCGATGTTACTGCACATATATCGTAAAGCTAAAAAACGAATTTATCGAATTTGCATCGAATCGAATTTATCGTCAAATATAGATTCCATATATCGAAATGTTCTGGCATCCCTGCTAGTTTTTTAATAGGTTAATAGTTCCACTAGAGTCTGCGCTAGAGATGAGAGCTTAAGCTCGCCGATTATTATCGTTATAAATAGGGTTGATGTTCCCTCATTAAATCTGCTACTGATTTTCGATATCTTGAAACTAAAAAGACTTAAAATGCTTAGTTTCCAATGCGGAGAGTCGCCCCGGAACTTATCTGGTTAATGTCTAAAGTTGGGTTCAAAATGTGGTGCTTAAAGTTGTTAATTCGAGTGCAGTTGTACTGTACCCGTTTCTCTAAGTGCACTTGTGTTGCATGCAACGGCTGCTGTTGCTGCTGCTGCTGCTGCGCTTGTTCACCAAGTTGTCGGCCATTTGAGAAATTGTTGCACCACACGCGCCTAACGGGCGAAAAAGGGGGGCATGCCACATGCCGCTGGCAGGGGCGTTCAAGGGGAAATAGGGTGGCACGGGGGGCGCTGGGCGCTGGGCCAGGGAGGCGTGACCGTACATGGCTGACGTGAGCTGACAGGCGCCAAAAAAGAAACGACAGCCGTCGCCTGGCAGCCCGTCTATTCAAGGCGACTGCTGACTGCGCCGCAAGTGTGAAATATTTCCCAAAGAGAGAAAAGCGAACGTGAGGAAGGAATTGCTATACCACCCTGCTCCCCCCCGCTCCCTAGCAAATACCTCTGCACTACTGCACCCCTGTGGCACTCGACTTGCCCCCATCAACTAATCCACAGGCGACCACAGGCAGTTAAGGGATGCCTGTGTGTGAGTGCAACTAAAGATGCACTGAGCTCAAAAATGTCATCGAAAGTTAGGCAGATAGGCGGTTATTTTGGTAATAAAGTAAGATATGTGATGCCAGAACCGATATCCAGCTAATATAATGAGTGGATTGAGAGGAGTTAGCCTAAAAGATGAGAAATATTGAGTATATTTTTGAATTTAATTGGAAAATACTTCCTAATACTCTCGATAAGCGAAGGAAGGTATTCGGAAGGTATTTTAAACTCTATTGAGCAGGGATATTTTGTATGATTGTTTCAAAAACTATTACCTGTTATTTGCAAGTGTTGCAGTGTAGGTGGACCTGAATCGGCGACGCCGCCGCCTGTGACAAGCGGCCCAATGGCCGCCGAATCACGGAAATTGTTTTGCCCGCGCACGACGCTATCTATAACTCGGTGTGGCACGTTTTTCGTCCTCCTCCTCCTCCAGCTGTGCTGTAGAGTCTGTACCCCTTCGGTGGTACTTCAACTTTCAGCCAGATCCTGGCCAGCGTCAATTGCAGACAGCACCGGCGAATCGCCAACAGTTGCAAAGAGCCAGGACCCAGTACTCAGGACGTTTTTTCTGGCTTGCCCCCCCCATGCAGAGGGACATATGTGGATGTACCACCAGAGATCCTGTGAACGGGGGTGGCAGGGCCTGGTGTCATTGTGTTCCGCTGCCAAGCACAGGAAAATACGGAGGGGGTGGGTGGGTTTTAGCGGATTTTCGGCTTTTAGCCATGCTCTAACATTGTTGAGATAATTACAAGATTCCGCCACCGCCGAGCAACACCGCGCCCAGCAGGACGCCAGTTGAAATCACTTTATACTCTTCGCCAGCACGCCAAGTTAATTAAATAATCATTTTGCCACATCTGCTGCTAGTTGCATGTGGCATTTTGTTTTTCATCCTGCGCCACAACCCCCTGACAATGCTTGGTGCATGCAATCCAAAAATTTGTGCAATCCCTTAATAATCTGCCATTGTGATTTGTAAAAACTATATTTTAAACTATATAATTAAGTGAGGAAAGATGAGGGTATTATATAAATAAGACTTTACATTGTAAAAAGCTAATTGGAAGATTAAACCAGGTAAATACAACTCCTTAAGGACACCATCACATTGATGGCAACATTAAGCACCGAAGAGGGGGGGGCACCTGAAATATTACGATTTTAACCTTAATTATTTTTCTAAATCGACACACATTTTCTTAGTTTATTTCCACTTAAGCCCGATTCGTGTCCGATCAGCTCGGAACAAGGGCGGGCGAACTTGCAACCGCTTGTTGCACAATTTGATTGATTGCACTTGCTTGCTCCTTCCACCTTGGCCAGCCTCCATGGCTCGCCCTTTCAACGCTAAATGGTTGGCCATCAATGAGAACGGCATTTGGCACCTTATTGGCCCAGTTTCAACCCTGGCACACACACACACTGGCCGTGGTATGGACTTGGCTCCCTCCCCCCTTAACCTGCTCTAAGCATTCCAATTACTTTCAATTTGTTGAGCGCGCTTTGCGCTGAACTTGAACCCGCCGTCCGACTTCGGCAAAGTGACTGAAATGCACTAAACTAAACGGAACAGGCTCCACTCTGTTGAGTTCCTTAAGCCGCCTACTGTCTATACTTTGAGAAAAATATGGTTACTGCTTGGGGATGTACATAAATCGGATTGAAAAGTGCTATGTGCTATGATATATCGTGGAATACTTTTTGGGCTGAATTTCCTTGGGAAAATATCGCAAACTTTGATGTATCGAAAAATATCGCCAACTTTAATGTATCGCATTTTGATATATCGAAAAATATTGAATTTAGCGTAAAAATATCGATAGCGAAAATATCGCAAACGTTGATATATCAAAATTATATAAAATATATACAAAAATATCGTCAACTTTAATGTAATGAATTTATATATACCGAAAAATATTGAATTTAGCGTAAAAATATCGTTAACAATATCAGTAAAATGTAAATTTGCGTATTTGTCTCCTTTTCCGATTTATCTGGTACGATATATCAAAAAATATCGATTTTTGGCACATATATCGCAAGGGAAAGACGATCGATGGGATGATATTATATAAGAACAAGAATATATATATATAATATATCGAATTTTTCTATTTATCGATTTTATCAATTTTCTATAGATTTTTAGCACAAATTTTGCAAGGGAAAGATATGTACATACATGTATACCGATTGGATGAGTCTATTATTATATAGGAAAGAGATTATATATATATATTATATAGAAACTATAGTACGTCTTAGTTATCGAAATGTTATATACATTAAAATATCGGTTTAATCAATTTGGTTTTAATTCGAATGCATTCTTTACGGATTATTTGGTCTGTATATGAAACGAAATATAACTTTTTATCGCAACTTTTTTAAAATATCGATTTACAGTATACATTATCGATTTATGAATAATTTCTGCTATCTGCAAATGTTAACCCATTATTATTCATTTGTTTATTGCTCTGTTTATCATACAAAACTACTAAAATTAACTGAAAACGTCTGAACAAACCTATAAATCATACAATTATTTACATTCCACCCGAATTCGTGACTTAAGATTCCCGCATTAACCAGGGAATTGAGCTTAAGTTTAGACAGAGGGTGTAGCTCAAAATGTGGCACTCTTTAAACTCTTCAATCGTAAATAAGGAACACGGAAAGTGGCAGTGGTTGTGGCATGAAACACACATTTCTCACGGTGTCGATGTGGGCTCGTTGTGGCTTTTGATAATATGGCGTCTAACAAAGTTACTGGCCGGGAAGAGTAGATGCGAACGAGAATGAAAAGCCAAGTCAAAAACTTGGCCCCAGCTTGTGTGTGTGTGTGTGTGGAAAGTTGGGGAGAGTGAGTGAGTGTGTGTGTGTGGAAAGGCAGGAGCTAACTAAATTCATTTAGCTGGCAGACAGAAGAGCAGACAGGACGAACTGCAAGGCGACGAGTACGAGTATCTGTGAGATGGCTGTGGTCCGGGGCCGACAGCAAGTCTGTAATGGCGAATTTATCTGTGCGGCCAAAGGTGCAACCGCGCTGTCTTGGCCTGCATCGATGTCGGTGCCACATTATTATTTCACCCGGTGAGCAATTGTTGTTTGTCCAAGGACACACACGACATACACACACACTTGACACCACATAAAGCTGGCTGGCTGGCTGGCAAAATTTATTTGTTCTGATCTCATTTTTATTGATAGCAATTTAGCCAAGGACTACGAATCGCTCATTTCTAATGGACTCGCATTTATCCCGGCCACATGGCGAGCGGCTGGCTGCTTATTACTTGTGATTCATTTGCCGGGCCCGGGGCACGATTGATTCAAATTTGAAATGAGCCAAGAGTCCGGGAGTGGCAAGGGGACAGGTTCCGGTTCATCACTCATGTCTCCAGTGAATCGTCCTGCGATTGGGCGCTAAATATAAGGATACTCAAACGTTTGCCCTCTGTTTGGAGTATTCTTTAAAGCCTTTACTGGAGTATATTCAAGATTTGTAACTATAAATACTTCATATTATTATTCTATATATTATATTATTATTTATTATTTTTAAAGGTTTTTACTTAGAGGTGTTTAGTTCTGAAAGGTGAACAAGCGTAAGATAATTGAAATGAAAACCATTTAATTCTGAATCAAGAGAACATTAATTCAGTTAATCTTTCAACTTTAACTTCTTAATGCAATTCAAATAATATTTAATGAACTTAACAAATGAGTCAAACCTTGCCTTATGATATCCCACATTTATTTATATATTTACTAGGATATTTATAGTGATACAAATTAAATGAAATATTAAATCCTTTGCTATAATTAATCACAAAAATGATGGCTTAGATAGGATGGCATTACTCTCTATATTGACTTCTTAAAACCCACAGAGAATCGGCCAGAATTCCCGTGTTGAAGTTGTCCGTCCGTTGACTAACACTGGAAATATCCGTGAATTTTTATCCGCCGCATATCCTTGCAGGACTGTCCGCCAAAGTGTCGACTGCCCACCGGGATGTCTGACGCCGCACAGTCGGGCAAAAGATACATACATACTTCTGTGTTCAAATATAACATTTAAAAAGGTGAGGGGATGTCATTACTTGCATTTAAAAACTATGCAAATGAAATGTTCTCTGACAGGATTTAATACCGACGCCACAGGCTTCTCATAAACGAAATTCTTTCCCCACATCAGAGATGTAAGTATTATTTTCACAAAGGTATCTCTTGCTCGACTATGCCTTCAGCTCGGGAATGCTTTGTGCTGCTCTGCCTTTAATTGAAAGCAATTAATAATATCGATGGGACACGTGGATACTGATACATCTGCGAGTGGCGGTCACCTACAAAACACAGACATACTTACGCCGACACCTGCGGGCGGGGTGTGTGTGCGAGGTGTGTGTGCGAGGGGTGTGTGTGTGGGAGGTGTGTGTGTGCTGGGTGTGTGTGGGCGCATTGACAAATGGCGTTTTTAATTAAAGGCAATAAATATGTTTGAGTCCTGGCGAAAGAAGGAAATAATGGAAAAAACATGCAGAAAGAAATCCAAAGCGATGTGCATGCATCCCCACCCTATGTATAAATCATATCCGAAAGCGGCACATATTCATATGTATATATTTATCATGAATATGTACATACATACATACATATTATATATAGAAGGGAATCTCTGCCCATCTGTGGGGGCAGAAACATACATACAGAAAAATCAAAAGCAAATCCCACATTGCGGGAAGTGGAAAAGCCGACAGGGTCGGGCAATCGTGTGTAAAACTTCAAACAATTTTCATTAAAAATTAAATTTCCTTTGCATAATTAAATAAACTTGCCACACACACATACATACAGCTATAGACAGAGCCCCCCCGTAGGTGAGTGAAGGCAACGTGATGCTTTCAAGGGTTAATTTGTTTTGCCATTATCGTTTGTGGTACTGGGTTTGTGTGCGAGTACGAAATCCAATAAAACCCCATGGAGCGAACTGAGGCAAGAAGTAAGAAACCTGCACTCAAGGATACTCTTCAATTGTGCCAATGAAATGAAATTCCAATGAAAAATCTACATTATTCGAAGACATGTGAATGGCACGATCAGCTGATCTGTCATTTCTTAGAACAGCGATGCGTAAGCAGTCATTTCAGCTTTTTTTTTTAATTCTACATAACCTCGCACTCGCACTCATTGTTCTGATTGTAGAGGGACCAGATTTTGCCGATAGTTCCTATTGTGAATTGTGACTATTTGGTGCACGACGCTCTGGTCACACTTTTTCTTTCTTTTTTAATTTTTCATCTATCACCGACATCAAGTTCATATTATTTCACTTTTAACTTGCTGAAAATGTCTAAAAGTTTTGCAAAATCCGTTCCAGAGCCCGCAGGTGGTAGCCGCCTGTCCAGCTTTGATATCACACCATTGGAGACACGCTGGGAAATGATG
>JAEIIG010017186.1:0-51519 GCA_018904695.1 Drosophila parvula
AAAAATGTTTTTTAAGGTTTTATTTAATTATTTAAACATTTAGTCAAGCATAATGCCATATAATATATATCTTTTATTATTAGTTTAACTTAAAGCAGGCATCCCTTAGTCGCAACTCATGATGGCCGCTCTCGGACTTGGTTTTTTTTTATCGTCTCCACATATAACTGTAATTATGTTGATTGCCACTTTTCCAGTATGTATTTATACGGCCGAGCCAAGTGGAAGCCATCACGCTGGGGGATTAACCCCCAGCCGGACCGGGATGAGGTTGCACGGTGGCAGACGGAGGAGGCAGACATGCTCGCGTGCTGACCAAGCATGAAATTCCCCGATAATTGCAAATATAATTGAGAAGTGGTATCCCCAACCGGTTTAATATTGATCCGACTTACACACGAAATCGCGTTTCAATTGTGATTACATGCGTTCCAGCAATTATATTGGCATAAAGCGTTTTCTTTTTTAATGACAAAAATCAAATGTTATTTCCTAAGAAAAAAAACAACCTATTTTACTCATCTCCTTGTGGATCTACGATTAATTTGCTGCTAAACAGATTACATATAGTATACGGGCATGCAGGCAGCCATAAATTAATTGAAGTAATTCAGAAATCGATGCTTATGAGAGGCCAAAGTGTTTTGGAGCTAAAATCAGCATTACCCGTTTATGGCCAACATATTAAATTGCGGTTGTCCAGGCTATCTGCTTAAATGCATTTGCATTTTGGCCAAATTCGATTAAGAACAAACACTTATGCGACTACGTGCGCATAAGGCTTTATTGACAGACTGCCACCCACTTATGGCTGGGCGTGCCATCCAACCGGAGGAGTGAACAAATCAATTTCTGGCTAAAACGGCAATCTGTGAGGTTCAGGTTTTTGAAATATTACCATATTCGAGATTAAAATTCGTAATTGTTTGGCGATATAGAAACCAAATACAGTTTATTTTCAATAAAATGAAAGAAGTCTTTAGTTTGTAGATAAATAAATTATTCATATTTATTCGTTTTATCATTGCTAGTAGTTTTATACTTAGTAGAAATAAGTCGCAGTAGTTTTTCCCAGTGCCTTCTAAGGTAGCGACAGAGCGTTGCGTAGAGAAGGGAGAGGAGGAAACCATTAATTGCATCTGCGGAGCCCGGGAGAGTAAATTTTCGCACTGCTTACAGAGGCCTGGGTGAGAGAGGGCGATCGTCTGCATCGGTGTACGCGAAAGTGCAGTACGACTTCTGAAGCTCGGTCACCGGCAGCGGTGGCTTGCTCAAGAGCTTTCGTCTCCGTTAGTTGGTAGCCGCGGCCATGAGAGGAGAGAGCGAAAGTCGAGATGCGTGCACATGGACACCCACACCAGTGCATCAGGTACTTTGTCCAGTTGGAACAACCGAGAGCGGGAGAGGGCTAATGAACAGAGGCGGAGAGCTGAATGCATCGGAATAACTGGACAAGAGGAACTTTTGCTCATTCGAGCGGCTTTGACGGAGGCTGGGCCCTGAAGTTGAGAGAGTCAAGCTTAAACCACCAAGAAAGACATTCGCGCCCGCGTCCCGCGTCGGAGGAAATTTTCACACCACGTGTCTTCGCCATCGCCAAATAGCAAGTGCCCCGCGCCAACGCAACAGTTTCTAGCCGCCTTTCGTAAGTGCCAGTGTACCAAACGCGTAGCGAGTGCGCCCCGCGCCGTCGTCCGAGTGAAAAATCCGCCGCCAGTGACCCGCGCCGCCGCGTGTTGACAAACGCGCCGCCGCAACTGTACCCAGCCCGACGAAAGTGCCCAGCGCCACCGCGAGTGTGACAAGCGCGGCGCAAGTGTCCTGCGCCGCCGCCCGAGTGCCAAATCCGCCCCCAGTGCCCGCACCGCCGCCACTGTGTCAAACGCGTCGCAAGTGTCTCGCGCCGCCGACAATGTGGCCAACCCGCCGCAAGTGCCCCGCGCCGCCGCAAGTGGCCCGCGCCACTGCAAGAGTGTCTAGTCGCCAGTCCCACGTGTCTCGCGCCGCCGCCGGTGTCCCCAGCCCGCTGCATGTGCCCCGCGCCAACGCAAGAGTATCTAGCCGCCTTTCGCAAGTGTCCCGCGCCACCGCCAGTGTGCCAAACGCGTAGCGAGTGTCCCGCGCCGCCGCCCGAGTGCCATATCCACCCCCAGTGCCCGCGCCGCCGCCACTGTGTCAAACGTGTCACAAGTGCCCCGCGCCGCCGCCATTAAGCCAATCGCGTCGCAAGTGACCAAAGTGATTTAAAGGACCGCTCTTCCGCCCATGTGTTTGTGCGGGGTAAGTACAAAGACCTCCTTATAAATTTACATATATTTCGATCATATACATATGTAATTGAAGTGCCAGTATATATGTACTTATGTAAACCCCGTTTCTGTCCTGGGAATTCTTTTTAGCCGGGGACCCGCAATCCGGCCCTGTAGCCAGTACTTACGACTGCGGTTTAACCCTTGTCAGCATTTTGGGACTGCCCGAAAGTTGCCCCGCGTATAATTAGGCCCGCTCGGGTAACCGTTGCCTATAACTGTGGTATTGCCATAGTTCTACCTTACAAAGTTAAAGATAATTATATAAAACACAAGTTCAAAGCTGAGCTAAAATGCAAATAATTCCAGTTTCAAATTAAAGTAGGAGCGGCCAAAAATAAAACTTCTCATGTAAAAACTCCCGCAAATAATTAATTGAAAATATATACATTTACTAGATTATCAGTCAAATAAATGCATTTTGGTAACCTTTGTTTTTCCAATTAAAAATATTGCTCGGAACACAAAACGCCATGCATCATCCCCTCAGTATACGGCCTAAATGGTCATTCGTTTGCATTTGGCTAAAACAAATAATACCCATTCAGCAGCGCCGGCAGTGGACAATGCCAAATTGTTCGGTGAATGCATAATTAATATTTAATTTGGAATTCTGCTTTTGTTAGTGCTTTCGGTTTTAGTGAATTGTCAAACCAAATACTTGGGATAAGCTCCGCGCACTATTGACTGCAATTTGTGTGCGAGGCATTTGCTGTGCATGTTTTATGCAAAACCGGAAAACTTTAAAGTCCCCTCTCATCCTCCCCTCCTTCCCATCCCACTCCCGTTGCCGTTAAAAGCAGCTGGGATAAAAGTCGGATTTCGGACCAATTGATATTCCTCTTGTGCCGTTTTTATTCACTTTATTTTTTATTTTGGCCAACTGCTGCTGGCCGCATTAGTGCAAAGCCAATGGACATGTAGAGTGGCGACCAGACAGGAACTGATGCTGGCAAGTGGCGGGGACTCCCGGCCAACGCCAGATCCTGGCCACTTGGCCAAGTTAGAAGTTTGGCATAATGCGAACGCGTTGAAATTGGCTGTGCGAAAATTATTTTGCATTTGTCGCCAGCGAGGCATGCAAATGGCGAATTCATGTTGCCCGGGAAGCCAGATCACAGTTGAGCAAACCGCAGAAATATTTATATATATATGTATTTGCAACGTTTGGTTTTATTTTTTAGTTTTTAACGAGTAGCTTACCTGCTCCACCCAGACATTGGTTGTCATGATTTGATTCTTCAGATTCTGCAAATAAAGAAGATAGAGATGGAAGAATGGTTAGAGCCCGAATGTGAACAAGAGTTTTATTAATTTAACTCTGACAGTTGCCACTCCTGCAGCATGCAACTCGAGTGGCAGGATGGGGCATGCTTTCCACAGAAGACGAGGCACCTCCGATAGCTTCGTCAGCATTGAGTGACAGAGACCATCAAATTGAAATCGTTGTGCCAGTGGCAAATATTTTTTTAGTGAACTGAACTTGTGCTCTAAGCACTGTCAGAAAGTTGTCCAAAAATAATTGGGAAAGTTTTCACAACAAATAAGGTTGATTTGTTAAGAAAATATTATGGTTTCTTATATTTAAAAGTAAACTAAAAGCGGTAAAATGTTAGTTGCTTTCTATAAAATTTTAAACAATTATTTCCGAGTTCTAAACATAATTTAGATGGGAAATATTTATTGATTATTCTGTCACTAAAGTCTTATCAGAAAGATATTCCTAAACATGTATAAATATACTTTTAATATGAAATCAAGATCCTAAGCAAATTTTCTTTGTATATATAAAATACTTTTGAAGCAGGTAAAGTTTTCTTACACTCTTTTTGTTCTAAGTGTAAAAACTCTAGCTCCTCAAAAATATCCACCGCTCAGATGCAGCTCGTGTCGCTTAACAAATCTATTTTAAAGTGCTTCAAGCTGGGGAAGTCGACGGGTGAAATAAACTGGGAATCCGAATCGGTTTCTAGTATCAAATTGAGCTGCAGACTCTCAGCATCAATGAGTTTTAATCAATTGCTGATGTGTTGCAGGATAACCTGCTGCCCCCACTGACTGCACTAAAAACTATGCACTTTAAAGCTTAAAAATAGTTAGAAACTTAACTAAACAATGCTATAAGCCAATAATCTAGTCTGAGTGTAGTTTCTCATCCCATAACATAAAAACGTATTTATACAAAGTCAAAGTAATACCGGGAAATAGGTTTGTCTAAGAGGAAATGCTACATCCTGTTGTTTTCTTTAATTAATTTTGCATGGCATGACAGATTTTTCGCAGAAAATTTCCTGCGCCGTCCTATTAATAATTCAAGCACATCATCGACAGACAAAGCAAGTGCTTAATTATCGTCTTAACAGATTCACCCACGACCCCGCCTCCATATACAATATATCTCTGCCCCATATCCAAGCATCTCCGGGGAAGCACCCATTACTTATGGGAGCTGCTTCCTCCCTTTCGCATTTATTTACGCGTCAGGCCCAAACTCATTAAATGCGGGGAGCTCAATAGAAAAAATTAGAAAACGATAAAATTGCGGAATAAATCACTTAAGCGCTGAAAAATGTAATTAACGACAGAATGATAATGATGCGCCGTAACGCGTTTTTCGCATTTCTTTCCGACGGCGAACTCGCTGGCTCCGGAGCCAGGCGAAACCTCAGAGACTCCGGCAAATATGTCGAGGCATGCAGTGTTAATAGATTTTGCCGGCTCCCTTCACTGTAATCACCCGCTCAGAGGGCTCTTAGCCCTTCTGTGGGCCAGGCCAGACCATGGTAAGGTCATTAGGCGACGAGGGCGACGCGGAAAACCGGCAATAAAACGACAAAGCCAAGAGCCAGGCACAATGGCAGCAAAGGCGATGAGCACGGCATAAGGAAGAGATAAAATGTGCGGCATCAAGGAGGCGCAAAAGGGAGTATCCCAAGGATCCGGAGACAGCAAAGGCAACGGCGACGGAGAGAAGCTAAGCGCGTATCCTTTATGCTTTATGTGTGGCATCCGTTGCAACTAGTGGCTAAACCAGAGCACTAAAAAAAATAAGCTGCTAACCGCATTTTAATTGCTGATTAAATTTGAATTGTTTGTAATTCTTTAAGTTTATAAAATAATGTTTAAAGCCCTGACAAGTAAAGTAATTTAAAAAATCGATGAACCCAGTTTCTTGCACTTTTCCTCTGAGTGGAGATTTCGCAAAAAGTGGCTCGGCCACAGCTTATCTCACAAGAAATGGAGAAATTTGCAATCAGGATGTCGACTTCCACTGTAGTCCCGCTCTCCCATCTGGCAGTTCGCACCTAGCTTTGTAATTGGTGTTGCTTTTATCCTTGTTGCATGTCTCGCTTATTCGCATTAAGGAGGAGGATTGCTGGGGGACATTGCCCAACACAGGATGCAGGATATACACCACTTAAAGCAGAGTGCTTTAAGCAGGATTTGCATTCTCTGCGATGGTGTATGTGCATCCACTCGGGGGATCGGCCCAAGGAGCTGCAGGAACTGCTCTGTGCCGTGCTCATGACTTGCCTGACTGGGCTTGTTTACAATTTAAATCGAATTTCCTGTGTGCCGTAAATAAACTTTGCAAAAGGCATTCCGCTTGGCATACAAAAAAGTGTCCTGTGACCACATCAGGAGGAGGATGAGGTGGTGCTAGGAGGAGGTAGGAGGAGCCGCATTTGAAAGGCGGTGTAAGCAGTAAGCAGTAAATTAATTTCCGAAAATACCAAGAAGCGTTTCCAGAGAAAGCCCACCTGATTCCGACAATTATCAATGGGTAATATAAATGGGGAAACTGGTCATGGAGGGCGAAATATGGCTTTTGATCATTGTAATTAGAATGTAATCTTACCAAGTTTATTATTACAATTAAAATATTAAATATATTTAGCATTGTAGCTTTCTTATTATTTCTTGTAATAATATTAGCTTTTCATTTCAAACTTCCCCATTTAACACAAACAGCCACCTGCCTTATATAAAGAATTTTAGTAATTTCAAGAGAATGGTTCCCATGATATGGCCAATAAAATGGAGAGAATACCTGTGTCCTTCTCGAGAGTGAAAAGTTAATTTTCTCCTGATTGCAAATTCTCCACAAAACCAAACAAAAGCTTACAAAGGGCTCGCTTGAACAGACCCAATTTCGGTTTCTGTTTCAATTTCCCAATAATATTCGAAATTTATGGGCAAACATGCAATTAACTAGCTCGAAAATGTGCAACATTTGCCATTTGAATGCCTTTTGGTGGCAATATAAAAGCCGGTCTTATATAGCAAACAATGCAGCCCAAGTGCATGCCACCTGGTCGGGCGGCCGGGCCGGACACCAGTTATGCAACTAATAAGCCATGGATCACAAGGACCAGTTGGAGAACGAGCAGCTGAAGGAAATGGAGACCCAAGGTTCAGGCAGATGGAAAATTGCAAATTACAAATTCTACGGTCAAAACGCATTTCTGTTTTGTTGTTATTGCTCTGCCACATACCCTCTCACCCCCTCTGACAGTTGATTGCAATTTCCAGGACAACAAAAAGAAGAAAAAAAAATATAAAGTACAAGCACTGATTTCAGTGTGGAGAATTTACAAGCAATTGTATGCCAATAAGGAAAAGTAGGCAACACGTGTGTCCACAACAACAGCCACTGGGTGGAGCCAACAAGGAAACAGGCAGGAGGAGACCAAGGGTAGGGAAGGGATGAGAAAGTGGGTTGGAAAAAAACGTGGACTACCAGTGGACTATTGCAATAAAAGAAATTCTGCGAATATTTCAAGCGAGTCAGCAGTCAAGCGCACACAGGGCGGCTGAGCGATATTCCTGTGTGCACGAGCTCACATACACAGAAAAGCAATTTCGATATAAGCACCTTATGCCAGATGCCCAGATGCCGCTCCACAGTGGAACGAACCAAAGTGAAATAACCCCCCTAAAGGGGTGATTGTGGATTAAATCGAAATACTTTCGATGGACTGAGATAAATTACTATGTACATAGGTGTAAGCTAAAGAAAAAAAATACATTTAATTGATATGATGAATCGAACCACACCTTCCTGAAGTAACCCTAATATTTGATTAGTTTTGGTTTCATTATATATTATTTAACATATACAAATAATTATTAAAAGCAGATACATATATCAATTAATAAAATAATATTTAAGAAAGAAAAATAAGTTAAAAGTTAATAATAAGTAATTACATGTCTGTATTTATTCAGTCTCTTCTTTTTAGATTTATGAATTAGAAATGGGAGAAAATATCGATATATCGATACTCCGTCGTTCTTTATCGTTTTATTTTACAGGTGCGATATTTGCGCGATAAATCAATATTCTTTTTGATATATTGGACTATGCGAAGAAGAGCATGCGTTCTTATCGATATTTTAAATTTTGATATATGAAACATTACGATATTTTCGAGTTGATATTGAACACGATATTTTTGTCGATATACATCCTTAGTAAAAAATAAAGGGTATTAATAAGTAAATGATTAACCAAAAACTAAATGTTTATATCCCACTGAAATCTATATGATTAATAGTTTTTCCTTATTTGCTAGCCAGACTTTTGAGTAAGGCAGATCTCTAGTAAAATAAGACATTTTTTAAAGTCTAGGCTGAGAAAACACTTCTAAACTACAAATGTTACATTTTGTTCAGTGTCCCCGCCCATTGTGATAATAAAGTCTGATGTCTTAATTCAGTGCTCTTCATGGCATAATTCTGTTGAATTAAATCTGTCCAGTGCAATGCTGACCCAATGTGCATTGGTATGACTGCCTTTGCTGCTACTGCCACTGCCACAGCCACTGCTGGTGCTACTGCCAGGCATGCCCTTTAGTGGTCTTGGTGCTTAGCGCGTGATTTATAACAGCAGCGAAAGAAAGCAAGTCGAAAAAAAATACGAAGCCAAAGAGCAGAAGGCACACCGACTCGGAGCCGAGGCAAAGTCCGACTACTGTGTGGCCAACAGCACGTAACTGTTAGCCGGTTTCCCATTTCCGGCTGTCATGTGCAGCCAAACCGAGCAGAAGATTGTGCACCATTTGCCTGGCCAACGCAAACCGATCCTGGCCCGGCCTGCAGCTTAAGCTACCGCCGCCGCCTCGATATTGGTCCGAATTCCTTGATATATTGTGTACTGACTCTCGGTTCTTACTTAATTCCCGGCGCCCCCCGGGCAATTGCATAGTTAATCAAGAAAACAATCAACTGAGGCAGCCCATTGATTTATTATACAAACAACAAGCGAGACAATGGAGCTTAGTTGCCTGGCTTTTTAATCGCAGGGTAAACAGTTATTAATTGTGCGCCGATTGTTTGCTGTGGCTTACACAAATGCCATTGCCTACTTACCGGCGTCGCGGGGGCTTTAGCGAATTAATCTGTTATGATTGTCATTTGATAAGCCCGGGCTCTGGCTGGGGGCACACTTGTCAAACAAATGGATTGTTCTCTTTGACGGCCTCGTTAACAAGAAATTCAAGCGAATTTGTTTGCGATTTGCATAGACAATTCGGGGATCAAGGTGCTTGTAAGAGGTCGGATCATTTTTCAACCATTCATTTGTGTCAAAACGAAGGGCAACACTAAGGAATATCCATGAAATAGCCCTAAGATCTGATCTAACTTACATGAATCTTTATTAATTAATCCAAAATATAGAGGAACTGTCTTCAGAACTAAACATTAAACCTTCTACAACATTTACTTAATATTAACATGCTGCACTTTATAGTATATTCAAGGTGCATAGATTAAATACAAGTTGTAGAGCTTTGTACTTACCACATCGATCAGCTGGGAGAGACGCAGACCCATCTTGACGGTGAGGCGGTCCGAGTTGTTGCCCACGGGTCGGATGAGGCGATTATAGTTGCTCAGCAGGTCGTCGTAGAGGCGCTTCGCATCTGGGTTGGCCAGGCCGCCGGTGGCAAAGTGTAATGCTATGAACACAGCTGCGAAGAGCACGCTACCCATCTTAGGCCAGGTCCAACCCTGCAATGTGAACAAACAAATATGGAAATAAGTTGCGGATAATGTCTTCTGGCAGGGCAGCTTCGGTTCTGCCTGCATTAGCATTATTTCAGCATAAAGCATAAAAACTTTACGCTGCAATTGTTCAAGTGAAACAGAGCGGAAGGGGGTGTGGCTCTGAAAAAGGTTGTGTGCGAGAGATGGAGGGAGCTGGTTGTGGAATATAAGGGTCGTAAATTTTGCAAAAGTGTCAAAAGTCCTGGAGCTTTGTTCCCTTTTGGGCAGCAGTGCAGTGCAGCCATAAACACCATTTAATCTTTGGCTCAAACACTCAAGACATCACACACACGCACACACACACCAAACATGCACGTCCGTGTGAGTGCGCCGGAGCATCCTTCCGCTTCCTGCGTCTTCGGGCTGCCATCCACATGTGCTTGGCATTTTTGTTATTGCTCAATTGCATGGTGTATATAGCCCGCAACCCTTCCTCTCAATATGCCTTTCTGCATTTATGCAAAAAAATCCATGCTCAACTGCTCTCGAGTCCGGCTACATTAAGCACAAACAAGCAATTATAATCAATTCCATGTTGCTTGGCATTCTGGCCAATTAGGGGAAGTGCACAGAAAAATGTCCAAAATAACTGTATATCAAATAATAACAAATAAATAAGAATTGGTTTGTTGACTCTTGTAAGTGGCCGCCCATTGAGACAATTGAAGAACTGTTTGCTTATGCAGAAAACCATTGGAAAAGAGATCCAAGATAGAATGCAATAAACAAATATCATCGCACTGCATACGAAATAAATTTGTATTTACATGTAATCCATGACCAGAGCTCGATGAAACTCAGCTCTCCGGGCTAACTCAAATAGCCTCTTGGCCAAGTAGTTTTGTGCGAGGGATCCGAGATTTAGCCAAGGAAAGCGGCCAACTGAAATCCAAAACTTTTAACTGACAAACTGTAAGCTGAGAACTAAAAACTTTGCGCATGTTTTTTTTTTCCTTCTTTTAGCGCTGGCAAAAGTTCCGGGGAAAAAGATTTAACGTGTCAGAAGCATAAAAGTTTGCCATAATTTGAGGTGTACACATATGTGGCCACGGCCAGGGCCAATTACATTTATCAGTTTGATGGCTTGGCCAGACGTCTAAATTAATTATGCTAATTTCATGTGTAAATTGCTTGTAATTTGTGCATTGATTTGATAAAAATTCGTCTCTTTTCCGCCGCCTCGAAATAAATCAAATCAAATTCCGACGTCTGCATAATTCAGCAGTCGTGGCGCACAAAACACGTGTCAGTGACCGCAAAATAAAAAGGAACAACAACAACAAAAAAAAAAAAATAGAAACTGGGAGAGAAATAATAATAATAACGGAGAGGGCAACATGACACATACAGAAAATGGCGACAGGACGACAATACACACACACATACGGAGAAGAACGAAAATGGCCGACATAAACAACGACAACGAAAATGAATGTCATTTCGAGGGCTATTTATGCGCCTCTTAGTTGGCAGATTATTTCATTTTCATTTCCATATGACCATTTATATTTATTTATTATTTATACTTTCCCTCACGCATACACGCACACACACGTCTGGCCACAATTTGGCTTGCTGCGGCTGTCAACGCTGCGTATGCGCAATATTATTTGCTGACTATTTATTAAAATGTCTACGAGTCTATATGGAAATGTGTGTGTGTGTGTATAAACTTTTTGTTTGAACGCCGCTTTCACCATAAAAACCAGACGATGACGATGACGTGTCCTGCCCCCGAAAATAACTCGCATTTCCATTAATGAAAAATGTAAACTGGAAAACTTTGCTCCCTTCTGGCTGCCACTTTTTTGCGGCTAAAGTTTTTAGAAAAAAACTGAAAATGCCAGTCGCCGTTTTAATTACACAAATGTTTCATTTCCATTTTGGTTATTTGTTTTGGGGCCATTCCCAGAGTCGGCAGCAGGATAATGAAGGAAAAACTGACATTGACTGCGGCCAAGAGCCACTTTAATTGCAATCAGAGAGGAGTGGGGAGATCCTGCAGTCAGTTTATTGCAGAATGAACTTGATTTGAGCACTTCCATCCGAGAGGGGGATCTGTGAAGTAATCGCTCGATGCTCCATCCTCATTTGTTGGGGATTGAAGGCGACTATGACCGCGATTAGTTGCAATATGAGAAGAGCGAAGTCCCCCGCCAACAGCAGAACAAATTGTTATGTAATTGCCCGATGTACATAAAGATATACACTTCATCTCCACTGTAGTGTAGTGCCACACAAAGCCAACACTGCACTGGCTGTGTCCCGGTCGCACAGTTTCTTACTTGCTGCTTTCCTCCATTTTATTAGCACTTGTTGGTCTGCGCCAGCAAGAGGGGATCGGGGCGGTGGTGGCATAAAAATAATAAGTATCAAAAATAACTGACCAGCTCTATGGCCGTAAAGAGAATGAGACGGACATTGAATGCACTCGACGTGTCCAACGGCGGCTATAATTTCAATCACTTCCCCGGCAACTGCAGCAGCCAAAATGTGGCATTAAAAACACTCGTAAACGTTGAGTTGAGGGGGAGGGTGTGGATTTCAGTGTATCCGGCGTTCTTTTTTTTTGTAGTGTTCATTTTTCCCCTCCTTATTTCTCTCTCTCTGCCCTGACTGTTTGAGTGCAGCCAACGAAATTGCAGCAAATATTGAAAGAGAAACTATTTGTTAGCTAGCCGTCAATTTGTTCGTAATGAGCTGCGGCTGAGTCCGAGTCCAGTCTTTTTGTTGTTGTGCCTTTGTTGTTGTTTTTCCTTATATTTTCTTCTATTTTTGTTGCTGTTTGTGGCACAAATGAAAATGTCTTTCAGCGTGGTAAATATTTTATGTCATTTCTGTGCTCGTCTTTTGTGCGCTAACTTGTAGTTACAGCCTGCTTTCTTTTCTGCTCGCTTTTTAATACCCAGTACTCGGAGACCGAGAAGGGAATATGGTATTTTTGGGAATTTTGGTCTTTCCAGCCGGATGAACAGAGTCCATAAGGAATATATAGTCTTGTTCTATAATACATCACCTGTTAAAGAGTATTTTTGTGCAATTTAAGGTGAAGAAACAGGCAGACTTTCATAAATCTCCCAAGAAGTAGACCATCTTTTTTTGTAAACAGAATGCCGGGTATGTTTATGGTCGAGACCATGCTGTTCTTACTCGTATTTTTTTTGGTTTCCTTTCCTTTGTTGCCTTTTTGTTTGGCATTTTTAAGCGCCAGTAAATTTTTTAGTAGGCAGAGCTGCGCAAAGCAACCGCAGCAGCAGCAGCAGCGGCACCGGCAGCGGCAGCAACAGTAACAAAGTGAAACTCTGCCGGAAACGGCGTCGACGGCAACATGGCTGGCGAGTCAACTTCCGTTTGCTGTGAATGTGTGTGTGCGTGCGGGTGTACATGTACATGTGTGGGTGTGCGGGGCCCTTGCAATTTTCCAGTTGAGTTCGTTTTTCATTTCCGTGTTATTTGTTTTGCATGCGCCACTCCGTCACTCCGCCACTCCTCCACACCACTTTGCTTCACTCCATTCTCCATGCTCCATGCCCGCCCCCCTTTAGCCATTTCTTTGTTATTTTCTCGCCGGCTTTTTGCGCTGCATACTTCGCCAGTCTGATATATTAACATGGCCGCAATGGCAGCTGCCATTTTCGGCATTGTTGTTGTAATTGCTTTTGTCTCTGTGGCACCGTCGTAATTGAATTTCACTTCGTTTCACTCCCGCCCGTTGTCAAAAAAAGAAAGAAATGCAAATACCCATCCGCGTTCTTAATCCTCCGGTTCTTCATGCGAATACGCCCTTCAGACAGCTGCTGCTCCTGCTGGGTTTCAGGCAAAAAAAAAACCCAAACCCATTCGAGTGCAAAGCAAAGACACTGTCTAATTTATTCAAATTTATTTTATATAATTGCAGATGGTGTGTCCTCGGCCATTGATTGGCCTGTTATTAGCTGGCCGACTATCTGGGTGAGTGCATTTTTCGCAACTTATGCAAATTATCTGGAGAATTATGTGGAAAATCTTGATGCATACATAATTGGGGGAAGTTTTGCAGTAATTTCTTGACCAAATACAGCAGGGATTGCCTGTTGGTCTTAGTTCTAGGCAAGTTGTGCTTGGCAAATACACGGCAAAGCTCCAAGTACATAGCCAAAGGGTGAAATCGAATAGGGAAAAGGGTCGGAGGCAGGTAAAAGGTGGTTTTATAATGAAAGGAACGCACACACACACAGCCGTAATCTGCCGAAATACCTGCCTGAGTTTTTTGCGTAAATTTTTTTTTGCTCCTTTTTTCTCGTCGGGCAAAAAGTAAAAGCTGAAATTTTGTTATTTGAACTTTTGCTCATGAGCGCCCTCAGGTAGCTTGTTAAACATTCTTTGCTTGCCTATATAGGTATATATACATTTATATATATAAACATGCCTGGGTGTGTATACGTTTTCCAAAAAGAAAACTTCAACTTGAAACATGAAAATTTGCATATGATAAGCAAATAAGCAGATGTATTGCCGCTGTTGTTGTTGTCGTTGTTGCTGTTGCCGCTGCCAGGTAACTGGGAAAAGTTTTATTAGATTCTTGATTCGTGAAAGGAAAGGAAAAGGGAATGCGGCAAAAGGGAAACTGGGGAAAAAGGGAAATCGGAAGCTTGGCAGGTAGCGCGCGCGTTTGTGGCTTGGCCCGACTTGCCCCAAAACTGAGGAGGAGGCTATGAATATGCGGGGGCAAATGCTGGCAAATATGCGAAACATTTTAAAATTATTTTTGCATAAATAACATTTACCTAGTCTCATGTGTGTGTGTATGTGTGTGGTCTTGTTTGTGTGTGTGTGCGAGCCAAAGGGTTGCAAATGAGCTAAAACATTTTGGCATTAGCCCAGCACGAGGCTGGAAATTGAACGAGCCCGAAAAAGTTATGGCATAGAAAAGAGGCTTACCAACTGCCATGCCATCCCGCAGTCACTTGAGTAACGCAAATGATGTGCAAATATGCGTGAATTGCACACACAAGTCGAGCGAGCAGAGACCGTACAATGCGGCGAATGCGCAATATTTAATTTCAAGTCCTTCGAGCTCGAGCACGGAGGGAAATAAATTGTTAAAAATTATCTATAAATGCAAATAGAATATGAATAATTATTAATTAATTATTAACTAAACTATTTATGGTAATTTTTATTGTCCTTCCGGCTTGAAGGACAAAATTGGCACTATCCGGCTCGAAGGACCAAAATGTGAAGATTTATATTTATTTTGTATGCATTGTTTTCTCAGTGCATTCATATACACACACTGTGACTTACCAGGCCCTTCGACACTGACACAGACAAAGCTAATTTCTCGCTGGCTGCGCCTCAAAAGCTCCAATGCCAGTGCGTTTGTGTGAGTGTGTATGAGTGTGTGTGTGTGAGTTAGCGAGCGTGTGTGGGGAAGCATGAAATGCACTTGCTTTCAGCATCAGCGTTTTAAATAAAATATTAGCATTTATTGCCTTCTGCACTCAGCGGACTATTTAGGCGAAGCGAAGCGGCGCCGGCAGGATGCACAGGATGTGCAGGATGCGCCGCTTGCGGGGCACTGAGATGGAATACGGTATACCGAATGGGAGCCGTAACTTGCTCTAAGTGCTATGCAAAAGGGTTGCTGCCCCGACCCAGGTGAATTGCTCCAGCTGCTGCTGCTCCTGCTCCCCTGCTGCCTGGGGAAACGGAAGCAGCCAGCTGCTGGCGCTAATGTTGCTAACAAGGATACTGCCAGGTATTTAAAGATGACCTCAAAATAATGCAGCAATATGTTATTTTTAGCTTTAGTTGCAAGGTTAGATTACGGTTGCTCAGTGGGAAAATGTATTGAAAGGCTGCAAAAACTAAAAATAGTTTATTTTCTGGCATGTACAAAGGTTCAACCCGAATACCCTCAAATAGCAAATTCATGAAATGCACAGCATGACTGGAGTAATAGATGCAATCAGTCCTAGAGCTGAGTGCTCGAGCTAACTTATTCCGCCAATTACTTAACAGATGATGTGTCCGACTCGAGTGCAAGCTTCATCAGTCAGCGCCAAAAGCAGGGTGACTTGTATGCGAGCGTTGCTGCGGTTAATTCAGCTTAAAGCCACACAAATTGCTGGCAGTTCGGCAAGTGTAGCATGTTTGCCAGTTGCAACAGTAGCTGGGGGACCGCAAATGCGTGTGCACTTAACCCAATCGAGCCTTAAACGTTCAAGTGGCGACACAAGGACCAGCAGCAGGAGCTGTAACAAAGGCCACCGTTCAGCAGGACAATCGGCAGCAGTGACAGCCCAGCTGGAGGTCGCCGACACAATGGGATATGGATATAGATATGGATTCTGGTGGAAATGCATCTCACTTATGGCCCGTTGACTCCACTTTGAAAGGCATGCATTGTGTGTGCGACTGGCATTCGCATTATCGTGCCGCTTATCAATAAACTGCAGTCCCCGCAGGCGCCTAACTGTTGCTTTCACTTCCACTGCCACTTACAGATGGGCGGTGACCCAAACCCTCCCGAAAAACTTACGAAACTACTTACGATATATCCTATATGTATGCCTGAAGGAAACGTGGCGCAGGTGCTGGATTTTGAGATTTAATGCGGCCGGGCTTTATGGCCAAAGTTGGCCCTCGAAATAAGCGGCTAATGCAAAAGCTCTTCAAGCGCTTTTATATGGCCATCAAAAAGTTTCATACGCCACGTAGGCCGGCCCGAGTTAATTATGTTTATGCAACGCGATTTACATGAGAAAGACCAAAAGACCAGGACCAGGCCGTGGAATTGCCTGTACATCCGAATTGCAGACTGTGTTGGATCACAAAAAGATGTATGCATAAATAGCCCAAGGTGTTAATTTAATAAACGAATTACGAAAACATGAAACATCCTGCCCGGGGGGCTAAGGGCAGGAGCGAGCAGCCATGTCACGACGGTTAATGCTAATGCACAGACGAGATATCCTTAGCATAATGCCAACTTGGATGGACAATTATGCAAAATAATTTCAGGGCAGGATGGGAATTGAAAAAGTAGAAGAAGCGGCTTAAAGTTGAAGTAAATCATAAATTATATTCTGTTCTTACAAGAACATTTCTTTCGTGGAAGAGCTAAATAGACCTTTGGTTTACTATGGCCGATATTGATATTCATGTTCTTTTTACTTCACTGGCAGCTCGTTGGACCCTAGGACCAGTTTCCTTGGGTTCGTTATGAAGCGTGTTAGGTAAACGAGAACTTCCTGCAGCAGGCTGAGGCTGGTTAAACTACAAACACGGCTTTCATACCCAGTTGAGGTACATAATTCCGGCAAAGGAAGGGTAGTATGTAGTGTGTAGTGTGTTCCTCCCCGCAGTCCCTCTCCTCATCTGGTGGAGATTCTTGCAAAGAATAGTTTCATGCACGCAGCTAAAATTCGTGGCATACTTTCCGCCAGCATCGCAACTGAGAAGAGAAACTGAAACTGCTGCTGGTGCTGGTGCTGGTGCTGGGGCTGGGGCTGCTGCTCCGGCAGCTAACAACTGAAGAATGTTGGGACTTGCGGCTATAAAACGGCATGCCAAAAAGCAAATAGAGATGCCGGGGCCGTGCCACGCCCCGAAACTAGCAAATATGTAGGTTGCCACCGCCCCACAGCTACCCGTGAACTAGTTTCGCGCTCGCTTTAAATTATCTTTGATGCGAAAACACGGAGGATGGCACTAGTGGGATGGGGCATGGCAACGAATTGCCGCAGGTGTCAAAAACACACAGACAAAGTCAATTTGCGCTAGCAGACGACAGGACATGCCGGCGGATGGTGTGGCCTGGCCCTGACTGGGTGGTAGTTCCACGTGGTGGGTGCAAGGGGGGGGGGGATTGGATCCAGTAAGCCAACTGAGGGGGCGGTGAGCGTGCGCTGCTCATTACGCGGCGCCTTTGATGTGCGGCAAGCCGTCGTAAAGTGCCGGCAGCAACAACAAACAACATTACAAGCGCCAAGTGGCCCGCTTTCTGCTGGCTGCTCTCTGATTATAATCATCATGATAAGTACTCTATATACCACGTGCCACGCCCACTAGTTGGCTGCCTAACAATGGCAAGCCGCAAGCCCCATCATTCCGCCATCCCACCCCTACCCTTGCCATTTGATGTCGCATTTACCGCAGCAATTGGAGGAGGAGATACTCCAGAG
This sequence comes from Drosophila parvula, assembly GCA_018904695.1. NCBI lineage: Eukaryota > Metazoa > Arthropoda > Insecta > Diptera > Drosophilidae > Drosophila > Drosophila parvula. The sequence continues at coordinate 17,528 of JAEIIG010017186.1, forward strand.
GACACTCTGCACCAGAATTTAATGCTCACCTGCACCCTGCAAGCTGTTTAGCTTTAATGCAAACAAAAAATGCAAGAAGTGCAAGTGCTGATGACTACGGCGATGTCACCCATTAGGAACAATTTCACCAAGACCTTCACCAACACCTACCACAACACCTACCACAACACCTACACCAACAACTACACCAACAACTACACCAACACCTACACCAACATCTACACCAACACCTACACCATCACCTACTATCAACACCATTGCCATTTTCTCGCTACTCGACACGCCATAAAATCAAGACACTCGCCATTTTAGAGCCACCGGAAGCATCGGTAGCGGAATAAGACATATTGGGGACACGCCCTCATCACCACCAGAACTAGGATTTAATTCAGGCAAATGGTGCACTGGAAGGAATTACAAGGATACCAGAGTTTCTCGTTTATTATGCATTATTCTTTATAAAAGCTAATTTTATTTAAATTCATTTCATGTTCACAACTTATGATGAAGTAATGACCTTCCACAGAGAGATACAACTTTAATAGTTCTTTAATAAATGCGTTTTCAATTCAACAAGAACCATAAGTGCTCTTTAATCACGTCCGAGGATCTCTGCCGGCCAAGACTTTCATAAATTCCGACATCTCAAATCATCTTTCAAGCACTGTCAGCATCAAATTGATAGTCCCCGTTTGATTTTCAGCACTTGGGGAAAAACAAAGCATAACCGGCTGTTGAAATGACTTCTGCCCGTTTTGATAGATAGACGAGAGGCAGAGAGAGAGAGAGAGAGAGAGAGAGATACAGGCTTGCAGCTGAAGGAAAAACAATGCCGACAGCTGCCAAGGCCTGTCAATATTTCAGAGGTACGGCTTCATTAATCAAATGGCCAAGAGCGAGCCTGGCTGCCTGCCTGCTTCACTCGTATCTCTCACCTATTTCGAGAGATTTGGGCAGAAATAATTGGTTATGTGTGGAAATGGAGGCCACTGACCAAGGTGGGGGGGGGGCTGAGTGTGCATGTGTGTGTGGCTAGTAGCCAATTTCTGTCATTCGATATGCACAAAAGATTTATGAGTTAATTAATGTAGCGGAGGTCGGGAAGAGGCCGTAGTGGCAGCGGATTCATTGTTGAGTATGATTAATGTGTTTCCAATTTTTTTTGCGCGTTTCGTTTTGTGTACCGGAAACGGAAACGATATTGTTGTCGCTGACGAGCTTAGGTTTAAAGCATCAACAGTGTCGACTTTATTGCATTAGACTGCAGTAAATTTGGGTCAGATTGCAGGCGACGGAGTGGAAGGAAGGCGGTTGCCAGTCGTAGCCTGGCTCGTTCATAGCTCATAAACGGTGCTAATATTGAGTGTCGATTTTCCACCACACTGGTCCAGGACATTGCACCAATGTCTCTCTTTTACACTTTCTCTCCCACTTTTACGCTCTCCCCGCCATCTGTCTCGATTTGCTTGTGCATCTGTGTGTTGGTTGGTGTGTCCTCGTCTTCTCTATTTTCTGCGACCCGCTTTTTGTGCGATGGCGGCGAGGACTAAGGACTAAGGATTACGAACTACCGCAGCAGCTGCTTCATTACGGAAGCCAGTATCCTGTTAATAGTTTAACATAAACTGTGGTGCACACCGCCTGCCGTCGCCTTTATTGATTGTCGCCGCTGGACGATACTTATCCTTATACCGTATTTTCCAATGCTGCAGCGGAAGGACACCATCTAGATGGGGCAATTCATATAAAATTCATCTCAATGTAATTTGAGCGGCCTTTAAAATTTATTTTTGAGCTCTCTTTTTCATTTAATATCCCTTACTCGCCGACCATTTTATATCTCCACATACAGTGTATACTATATACGTGTATTAACACTAACTGCAGCGTCATAACTCATCTTGGGGGGCTGCTGGCAATAAGATTGCGATCCCATCGACACAAAAAGGGGAGAAATTGTGCAGGGAAGTTGGGGATTTTAATACCTATTAATAGGTGGCTTGGGGACTGTACTATTTTATTGTTTGCCATATATTTTTCTTCAGTAAAATGTAATTCAAACCACTTTTTTTAAATTTATGTTCTATATTTTATGTGTTTCTTGATCAAAGTATTTTAAAACATTATAATAGAACACAATTTCTCATTTTCTCTCCTTATTAGGGTTACTTTCCAAGTGATGCTTGGGTATCCCTTCGTCTAAACTGTTTTTAAAAGAAAGTCCAACCTATTTTTTGTTGCGCCTTATGCTCTGGACAAAACATAGCCATAAATTTAAATCAAACATTCTGACAGGCGACCACCAGAAGCGATTGCGAATTTATCTATAAGAAGGGCCGGACAGCATTTGAAACTTGGACAACAGATGTCCGCTTTAAATTATTTCTTTGCCCAAAAACACAGACACAGATACAGAAAACGTAAGGAATATATATGTATATATATTCCTGATTTATGCGCCAAGGCTTTGCTGCTTTGACTAATTATGTGCGGAGTTCTCAAATGCCCGATTGATTGATTGATGGATGGGGATTGGGATTGTTGTGGGATGCGCATTATTTGCAAAATTGATATTGTAAAACAGATGTTTCCGCTCCCACTTCATTGTTATTTAATTAGCCCCGATACCCGATTGCAAAAGTTTGGCGCTTGATTAATGTTTGGGCATCGCTCTATCCGCTCGTAGGTAGGAAATGAGCGACGCAATCGATAAATGAATAAATGACAGCTAATTAATCCAAACACATGCACACTCGGATAATTGTTATATGGAAAGCCGGTCGGCCATAGCCATCCAGCCAGGACACAGGGCTGTCGTCCTTGTGGCATTTTAAATGCAATTTCATTTCGCCGCGAAAGAGCGAAAAAGGGAAATGCATTAAAAATTCATTAGCATTTAACTGACACGGCAGCACATTGATATCCCGAAAATGGAATGCAATGCAATTCCAATTAAGCAGCAGCAGATCGATTGATGTTTTAGTTCTCGTCATTCTTTCGTACTATTTCAAATCGTTTTGAGCCTTTGGGCCAAGTTCAATGAGGCAAGAGAGAGAGCTTTATTGACTCAACTGGCAGGTCCTCGAGCTGTTTATAGTTGCATCCATGCCGGGACTCAGTACTTGCATAATCACATGCCCCACACACTGCGAAAAGAGCTCTTTAAAAAGTAATAAATAATATAATACATATAAAATGAAGTGTTTATCCTTCATCTTTAATAATTTCTTCAAGTTAATAGACAGAGTTTAATGGAATATTTTTAATTAATAAGAATTAATAAGAATGTTATTTCTTCATAATAATTCTGTACCAGTGTACACTTGCCTCTCCCTCGCAATGAAATGGACAACTTGCCAACACATCCACAACAGCTGCAATCTGGGATGATGTTTGAATCGGAGGTGGACTGGTATGGAGCCTGGGTTCGGGTACGGGGCCTGACTTATGCATTGCCACGCATGAATTATTCAAATACTTTAGCCATGCTATATGCATAGCCGGGAGCTGGAAGTTGGCAAACGGAAGGCACCGGAAAAATGCTGGCACAACACGTAAACGAAACCGAAAACCAGAACTCAAACAGCATAAACTGCAGCCACTCGAATTGGATTGAGTTTTGTGGAAAATTCTGCAAATGCAACTGCCGGCTTCTAGCTGGATATGCGAGGGGGCGTGGCCAGGCTCAAAGTCACACAAACATCAACATGAACATGAACAATTGGGACATGGTGAAACAGAGTTATGATGGGAAATAGTGGCATGCATAACCCAATTCAGAGCAAGGTTAGCCAGTCAGCCAACCGACATGTTCATTTCAATGTGGAAAACATTCAATTTCTGGATGTAATCTGGTGCTCACGAAATTTTCGCTGGTAAATAAAACCAGGAAAAATAACATGCAGCATAACCGGCCACAGAACCAATTACGAAACTCGTATCCAAAACTCGAAAAATCTCTCTTCATTCCGCCCCGGCAGGGAAACTAAATAATTGTGTAACTCTGGGCAAAGGCAATTTGATAAATTGTTGGGCTGAAATCGCTGCTGATTTCGATGTGATTCCCCGGCTGGCTGGCGGGGGTGAAAGAGAGAGAGCACTTTGCCAGCATCCAGCAGGCAGAATCCGGATTCGAGCATATTTGCTCAACTTAATGGCTGAAAAGCAACAGAAGCGCGTAGTTCGATTATTTAATGCAAATCCAATGCATTGTCAATCAGCCACACAGCAGACTCCTCGCCTCCTCATCTGTTCAGCTCTTCATCCACTCGGTTTCTCGACGGCGCAGTTGGCAAAGCGATTTTCAATTTCCAATTTCAAATTTCAATTCTATGCAAAGTAGACGATGACTATAGGTCCCTCCCTCACCAAAGTCCCAGCCCCAGCTCCGGCCACAGCCTCTTGGTTGCTCCATCGAATGCCTGCTATGTGTGCCAACTATTGACACAGAACTCACTCAGCCACCCAGCCATACACACACCCCCACACCCACAAAACACACACACACACACAGTGGCAAAGCACTTGAGCAAATACCCGACGATCCGAGACACACACACCCACACATAGAGACAATGCCAGGACTCGCTCTCTTGAGGGGTGAACTGTGTTTTCTAGGGGCTGCGGGCTGTTCCAACAGATGAATTCTCTATAATTAATTATGGAATTGGCGAGTTATCCCAAGGATATTCACAATTGTCAAAAGAGGGTAGGGAGTAGTCCTTTAATGAAGAATATAATAAGGAATATTTACCAAACATTAAATCCTATAGGAAAGCAACTAATTCCAGCTCAAATTAAGGGAAAGTATAGATCAATAAATACTTGTAAACTATAATTTGTTTGCTGATTGAAACCTTTGGAAGCTTGATATCCAACAGGACCTACAGTTTCCCTTCATTGCCTGCATATTTGCTATTGCTCATTGCCTTAAATATACTCTCTGAATTTCCAAATAAGCCGTTTTAGGGAACTCCTTTGACTAGTCAGCTTTGCCCCCTGCCTGTATCCGGTTTTATCTGCCTCGCACCATCGTATATATAGTTTACTTGCGCTAATAGCATCGAACGAGCTGGAAATCAAAGCAACGACATCCAGCTGAGACACACCGCCTCCGTAGCTCCGCAGTATCCCCTCCTGCCGCGTGTCGCAAGTGCATTCAATTACTTGATGTGTCTATATGGCAGCTACAATGTCTCCTCGTTTCTCGTATCTGTTCCTCCGCGTTTAATACAATTGCTATTTTGTAGTGAAAGCGAACGGGCGCGGGGACACAAAACGAGACACAAAAAAAAAAGAAAAGCAAAAGAAAAAGAAACAAATTGTAAAAGGTATAAAATTGATGGATAAAATGATGCAATGGCACTGGCTTTTCCAGCATCCTTAGCATCAGCTACAGCTACAGTTACAGCGACAGGATTTTTGCTGAGCCCTGGATACCCCCGTGATTGTTTATCCGCTCCCAGGGCTCCTGTCGCAGGTGACTTGTGTTCTGGCATCGTAGGGTTGGTTATATTATGGTATATATATATAAATAAATATGAGTGCTCGGCTGGGGCACTTAAATGCCGTAGCCCGTCTGCACAAGGGAGCGAAATATTTTCGCTGTCGCTGGTAATGGAAATTTCAGCACTATGGCAGTTCAATTGACGACCTTCCTTTTGCCAGAATGAAAGGCTCTGGGATAATCGGAGGGTTCAGCGGGATGAGTTACAGCTGCTTGGTTTATGGATTTTCCATTTCCAATTGGGTTTTATATATGGCTAGCCTGGAGAACGAGTTTTTTAAAGCTCTTAAATTTTATATTTATTTATTTATTACCTCAGAAATAGGCACTGCCATAACTGAATTGAAATCCACTTAATAAATATCTTTATTAATTGAAATTAAAGGGAAATTCCATAAACATTTCAGCATTTTATTGATTGAGCGACTTACCTGCAAGGAAACAAATGTAATTTTCAATTAGCAAATGGTTAATAAATGCCACTTGCAATGTTTAAGTTCCGGGCTTAGGCTGCCAACATCAACAAAACCTTTGCTATGGTTTTATGACATGAAAGGCCCATGGAAAGCATCCGGAAAACCACAACAGGGCAGCCGTTCGATGCTCTCAGGAGATTAGTGATACAAGTGTACTGCATATCAGACCATATCCCTCTACCCCTATAAACTCCACACAAAAGGTCGTTAAGTCAATAGAGAGAGAGAGAGAGAGTGCCAAACAATGCGAAATTAAGTTTAATACCCTTAAAGTCTGCTTATCATTTGGGATTTAATTGAAAATTTCTGTTGACCAAAGAACATGAACATGACGTGTGAGGAAATGAAAAGCTTGGGGCCAATGTGAGCGAAAAGCAGCTGGCAGCTGTCACGAGTTGAAAGCCCCCGTTCGTGTCATCTTTCCAGCAGCTGGCCAGAAATAAAAAAAAATATAAGGTGGCAAGTTTCCACTTGCCACTGTCCCACATGTGGAACCACATGCGGTTCTATTATCAGAGAATGAAAATATTTGGCCAGGCTGCACTTGACCAAAAAACCAGCCTGAATTAGCCAGGAGTTACTTTTGTACACTAAGGGAAAAGGGGTTTCTTTGAGTTTTAAGACATTTTTAAGTAAGAAAGTTCGTACGACGGAGGGTTGTATTAAAAATATGGAATTCCCTTTTTGTCAAGAGAAAATTAAATGTTTATTAAACACTCTTTCCCCTGCTTAGTTCAAAGTAGACTTTTTTCCTACACACTTTTTTTTTGTGTGCACTCCCTTTGGACTGTTGCTTTCTTTCATAAATTCTAATGCGGGTGTGAGTGTGTCTGTGTCTTTGGGAAATTTTTTGTTTTACTTTCGGCGCTTGGTTTTTGTTTATATTTTTTTTTTTTGGGAGAGTGGGGGTAGTGGTGGATGTTGCCTGCTGATGGGGGCGACGGTTCTGGCCAGTGAGGTGTGGCCAGCAGCGGAGAAGGGGAATGCCGCCTGCCTCTGTTAATAATGCGTTGTCGGTGGGACCCGGCTTTTTGTGTTGTCGCAGCTGCAAAACTCATGCTTTTGATATGGCAGATAAGCCCAGCATAAAATATTTTATTAGCCAGCGACTGCACTCCGCTTCGGAGAGGGGGGCAGGAGGGTGAAAAAAGTCCGACATAATGACGTCGACAGCGGCGCAAAAAAAGGACGAAAAAAAAAAAAAGAAAGACTGCCACTCAACTCAAACAGTGGAATTTTTTTTCGCGTTTTTCTTTCGGCAGCTTAGACATAAATTCCATGCCGGGAAAAACGGGTATTTGGCGAATGGGTTCAGGGGCATGGAAAATTTTCCATTTTCCGCCGAGGCAAGGGGATAATGAGCACCCGTGCCGGTGGGTAAGGGTATTCGGGGTGCGTTGCCGCTTACTTCTCCCTTTTCGGTTTCCGCCGTCTTTTTGCGAAAATGAAAATTAATGAATGCGAGCAAATGCTTTTGGCATTGTGCCAGGCAAAGGCAACATACCAAAGACACTAAATTAAATGTCATATGTCAACTTCTCCAGCTACGCTTCTGTTTCTGGTTTGTTTGCCCCGCAAGCGTGTGTGTGAGTGCGTTCCTTCTTTTTTTTTGTTTCACTTTTTTTTTTTTTTGCTTCTCCTGGCTCATTTCTTATTTCATCTGCTGTTTGTCTTTGCCACGGTCCCGCAAGTTCATTTAGCCAGCTGCCAGCAGGCTGCCTGCCTGCCGCCCCTAATGCCCGCTTGATGTGTTTTAAATTAAATTTCGATTCTAGCCGCCGACGACGCCGCCGCCGTCGCTTTTCTAGCTTAATTCGATTGCACGGCCCATCCGTCTGCTAGTTCAATTCAATTATGGCTAAAAGAGACCAAGAGCCAAAAGCCAGATACTCAAAAGAGGCCCCAAAGCCCCAAGCCAACACCAAGCTGGGCTAAAAGCTTTATAAGTAGTTAGGAAAAAATATTAATTTAATTTCCGGTTAACACTCACGTGTGTGTGTTGTCGTCAACGACCCCCCGAACCCGATGTTTTTATCTGCCGTGCAGCGCGTTAAATTATTTAATGGCTCGTGTCAAAGGTAATAAATGTTCGTGCTGCGTGAGCCACTCTTTTTATTTTTTTTTACCTTTTTCCACCGCAAGGGTTGAGGGTCTGGGCGGCCATCGCAGACAAAGGGCAGAAATTGCTTTTAATGCGCTTAATAGTTCGCGCATCATTAAGTTGGATTGCATAAAAAAAAGAGCTTCGCCACCACATAAAAGAAATATATCCTTATGGGTATATCTTTTTTTTGGTAGAGAGATTCTGCCTGCACTTAATTGCAAATCAATATGGCAGGGACCGATTGCTAATTGCACACTCCACTTGTCGTCCTCGAAACTCACACAATTAGGAGGGGGTCAGTGTGGATTTCAGTCTGCATTGCCTTGAATTTTTTCCACCGATTTTTTTTTGCCAACAACCAAATGTCGAGTGTCACCGATGGCTTTCAGGCAGTAATTTTCAATTTCCATGCAAAGCAGGAATCTCAAATGAATGCGCCCTCTCATTCCGCAGAAATCTCTTGCTGGGCCGCAAAACCGATAGAACGCATGTGTAAAAAAAAGAAAATATTGTAAATAATAAATGAGATCGGAGCTAGAAGAGTGTCCTTCCCCGTCCCTCCCATCCCTCCGTCCGTCCGAGAGTGTGGGTTGCGAAAAAGTTTTCGCTTTAACCGCATGACTTTTGCTTTTATTGCTACCGTTTTTCTTTCGATTTTTGCCATTTCACACTTGGCCATAATGGCGGTGGCGGTGGCCCGTCGAGAAAATTTGCCAGAGCAACAAATAATAAAACGCTGGCTTGGCTATGTGCGATGACTTTGAAGTGCTCATCTAGAAGGCATTCATGAGATAGGAAATCGAGTTAACAAAAACGAATGAATTCGTTTCAGAAATGTGTGGAAGAGCCCCTTAATCAAGCTGTGATTTTAAAAATTGATTGAACATGATTTATACTTTCTATATGCATTAACGTAATGTGAAGTTGGGTTTATCCAGAGTCTTACTTAAGCATATGTTAACTCTAAAGGATTTATTCATCGGAATTATCAAGTTATTACATTTATTAGATCAAAATGAATTATTAAAATAATCAATTATTCAACTACTTAGCATAAAAAGCTTATATGTATTTATTTATTTATTAATTTCACAATATAACATACAAATAGAATGTGAAGAAAGACTGCCAATGATTTCAATGAAATTAATTCTTTTTGCTGACCAAAAAAAACAAGAGTTAAGCTCTGTGAAATTATAGCTGAAAATATGGGTTTAAAGCCGCATTCAGACCATTTCCCTTCGGATGACAATACAGTTCCAGGGCCAGTTCCTGTACCTCGTCCTAGCCCCGTCCTGTTCCCATTTTCCACTTCCCTCCTGCAGCCACGTGTATAACTTATTTATAAGGCTTTTACGCACAAATACACAAAAATGTGCCGAGGCAGAGTTGCAAACAGAGATGGAAACGAGTGTACATGGGCCTGGGCATGGGCATGGGCCGTGGACGTACTGGGGTATATTCCGGGGCTTTTGTTACTTTAACCCGCTTTCAGCAGAGAATTTGCAAATGGACTTGGCGAAAGCGAAACTTGTCCTTTGTGTGCGCTTTACACATGTTATCGGGGAACGGGGCTACATACATATATATATAAATATATATATATTCGGGTATATATCCGAGGCAAAGGCAAAGTATAGTAGTTATGGAGTGGCAAGGGATGCCCGAGATAATTGCGTCTTTGTGTGCCCAAATATACGAACGAGTGCGAGTGCGAGTGCTGGTACGAGTATATTCATAAACATTTCCACAGACACACACTGAAACACACACGAGGAGTATTCTAGGTCTAGGGCTATGGGGGCTCTATTGCCCCGACTGTCAACTTTCTGTGGCAATGAAATGGCCCTGGCAACCATTAAAAATGTAAAATAGGAAACAACAAGGAGCAACGAATACTAATATTTTTTTACGACTAAGCATTGTGCAAATTTGTACATCTATGACATAAGCATAAAAACCATTTGGGATCGCAAAGGGTTAAGCGAGGGCGGGGAAATAACTTTTTGCGGAAAATTTCACTTCACCATCGACATCTATTGTAAATTATTATTTTCTTTCTTATTTTTTTTTTCTTTTCTCCTTTTCGCCATAAAGCAGCTTAAATAAATTCGTAATTATTTTAAATGTGCCCATGGTGCCACGCCCCCGTTGCGCCCACGAAAGTTTTCGGCCAAAGTTTCCATCGCCGCTCATTAAGTAGCACAATTTCTGTTTTCTTCGCCAAGTTTTCGTTGGCCAGCGAAGAGAGCGAAGAAAGCGGCTGGGTGGGAAGGCGGGTGAAGTGGCGCCGCATCACACGCCAAGTAATTATGAATATTTTAACGAACTTTTGCCACTGGCAGCGGCAAATCAAAATATTTCATTCGGCTGCACAAAAGTTAGAGCGAAAAATAATTTCATTCCAAAAATAGAAAGATGACGGCGAAAGCTAAAGCCGTAAAAAAACAGACACACACACACAAAGAATAATAATTATAGTTGCATTCTGCAATCGCGAAGCCAGGAGCTAGGATAAATCATTTCATATTAAGCGCATCGCGGGCGATTTAAATAATTAATTAAGGCAAGTTACCATCTATGTTTTTTTTGGGGCTGTCCAAAAACTTATTTTAGCTCTGGCCTTGCTAATGAAATAAAAATGTGGAAAATCATAGAAGAGAGATCTTTATAATAATAAGTTAGATATTTGCAAAGCAGGGAAGGAGGCATTTCCGACCTCATAAAGTATATATATTTTTGATTAGCATCACCAGCCGAGTCAATCTAGCCATGTTAGTCTAACTTTCTGCCCGTCTGTCTAACTGTCCGTATATATTTCTGTCCGTCAATCTGGCCGTCTCTCTCTTCTGCCGCCTAAATTGTCTGTCCGTTTGACTGTCCGTCTATTTGTCCGTTCGCCTGTCCGTCTTTCTGTCCGTCTGCCTGTCCGTTTGCCTGTCCTTCTGTCTATCCGTCTGTCTGTCCGTCTATCTGTCCGCCTGCATGTACATCTGTTTGTCCGTTTGCCTGTCCGTTCCTCTGTCCGTATGTACATATGTCCGTCTATATGTCCGTCAGTGCATTCTTCTGTCTTTCGGTTACTAAGCAAACTAAGCCCTCCGAATTATTTCTGGTTTTTAGTCAAACTATTTATATCAACAACTATTTAATTCCATTCTCTTAAGACTCTAATCTAACAAAAGAATATTTTCCAAAATTCAAAAGGTTAACTTCCATTGCAGTGCAATTTATATTCTATACTTGGGCTTCAACTTTTACAAGCCAAAGCTTAGGACTTGACAAGGCTGCCATTTACCGGATTGGCCTTCTGCTAGTTTAAAGCTCACTGCCTTGATTAACTTGCACGTTGCGTATACGCAATCGATCCGAGTGCCAGATGCCAATCAACTCGAATTGGGGGCCCAGCAAACAGCTTCTGCCTCACTGGCACTAAGCTCCTTTTTGTTTGGGTGCATAAATTGATTTCGGCCTTAAAGCCAATTAAGTGGGTCACTTCGCTGCCAGCTAAGAGCCCCCATTCATCTCAACTTGGCCAAAGTTGCGGCTTGCTTGGCCAAACTTTGGGGATGCGCTTAAACGGATATGCACACTTGCAGCCAAAAGTTACACCCGGGCTAATTATCATAAAAATAATAAGAAGGCTTAATTGAATTTTGGCCACAATGCAGCAGCAGCAGCAGCCTGGCTTCTGGCCAGTGATGGTGCAGTGACAGCTGCAGGTACTGATAAAAAAATCCTGAGCCGAGACAAAAACACCTGAGAGGGGCTGACACAAACTGAGAGAGACTTCTTTTCTGGGCTCTGCGCATAATTATCATGACGCTGTCTGTTTATTTTAGACTTTGACATATTCGAGGGGAGTCCACGGAGCGAATACTTAATTTTATGCAGAATTTCAATGACTTCGGTAACTTTGCGCCGGACTTTGCGCCACTCAGCTTCTGAGCTGCATGGATTAGCATAAAATCAACGACAACCACGTCCCTTATACCGGGCCAAAAGTCATTTCGGTTTTCAATTAAAAGCCCCAGCAACGGGAGCTGGCTTGTCTTGGTCGTATATCAGCCGGGGGCTGCGTAATTCACCTGCATCATCAATCTAACACCCGAGTCCCAGCCAGACCCGGACGCCCGAACCCAAGACCTCGCAATCCCCGGGTCTGTCGTAAAATGCGCGGCCAAGAGGAAAACAGGAAATGTGGCGCTTATAAATTTGCAAGAACATGGCAGGTCTGACTAACTTCGGGCTCGTAATTCTTTCTACCAGCTCGCAGGGGCACTGGCCGGCAAAGATTGAACTTCAAATTATGCAGAGAAAGAAATTAGGCAAGAGATCAAGAAGGTAATTCTACAGGAAAGTCTATAAATAAATCAACAATAACGTAAGGGGAGAATTTATCATAACTTTTGCCTGATTTTCTTGTAAATTCTGTTAGCTGTTTGTGGGAAATAATTAATATATCATTTAAATACTTGCTTGGGCTCAGTGTAGCGGAAGTTCTGGTCGAATAGAAATTCGATTTGTATGGGCCACTCGATGGGCATTAGTGCGGAAGTTGTGTTGGTCGGTGTAAATAATTGCTTGGCAGGAACTACAGCCAGTCATTCATCCATTCATTTGCGCCATCATAGCGTGATTTGTTCGTGGCGAAGAGCGGGAAATTTATGCATGCGGCCAACGGTGGGAGTAGCAGGAAAAGCGGGAAAAGCAACAGCATCAAACTTCGGCAGCGGGAAAAAGCCATAAAACTAATTATGAAAGTTTACCTGGTCGGGTGAACGAACCGAGAAGGAGTGGCACGTGCAGTGTCGTTACTCCAGAAGCCAGATAATAATCGTGGCATTAATTAATGAAATAACCAGAAGGTTTGCGCCTTTTGTCCTTGCCACCGGTGGCTGTAGCTACATTTTATTATTTTTTGTTTCATTAAAATTAGTGGGGAAATGTGTCTGCGCTGCTGCGGTGTCCCAGAACGTAGCTGGGAATTGTCTTTTTTTTCGACAGACGACTATTACTGGCTGTGTTGGGGTTTTGCGGCCATTAAATTGCCCCATAAATATGCCCCAAATGGCAATTGGACATTGTTGCCTTTGTGATTGCAGTGAGAATTCGCATTTAAATTTCCATTTCATGGAAATTAATTAGCTACGAAGCCGGAAAATATGCTGGAAATCCCGTTCTGATCTGTGGACAGAAGATACAATTTCAGTCATTCCTCATCCTGTCCTGGCCGGGTTATCTTACTTTGCCTGCCTGCCTGCCTGCCTACTTTGGCTCTTCTTTTTCGAAGGACATTTGATTCGTTATGATTATGTATTTTCTTGATTTCTCTCAAGCTCTCAAGCTTTTTTTCTTTCTTTCTTTTCTTGGAGCTCTGTGCTGCTCTGTTAGTGGCCTGACATCATAAATATTATGTCTGCCTTCGTTTTTGCAGAGGCCAGCTTAGAAGATTTATGCGACCAAGCGCACACACATCACGGTGGCTGGAGGCTAGAAGGGAGAAACTTTATTTCCTTGAGACCAAAGACTGGAAAGATTCAAAAGACTGGGGTACCCGGAGCCGGAGCATGTGACATAACTCTGATTGAGTCCGGGCTGGGCTGATGCTGCGGCGGGGTGGCTATTTGCAGATACTCGTATCTAATATGCAAACTGACAACTTAAGTACGCACATAAACGAAATCTAAGACAGGCATAGACAACGCTCAACACATTCGGGCAAACAAGCCACTCGCACATACACACAAGCATCCACAGATTACACACACTTGCAGCAGCACCTTGTGGCACCCCCAACACCAATCTCTCCTTACTCCAACAAGAGTCACACTCCTTCACCGTTAGTGCCACGCTGCTCCAAATGACAAGTTAATCATTTATTAACGTTGACATGTCATTGCTCAAGTATTTATTTACTGCCTCGGCCTGTGGCAACTATATATGTACGAACGAACGTACGTGCTTCAGGGCTTCAGAGCCTTGGGATATGCAACAAGGAGTTCTCTAAACTTGATCACAACTAAGGAATATTTTGTATATATTCAAGGGAAATGTATCTGGGTTATTAGTATACATTTTAATATGTGTAAAAAAGATGTTTTTTATTTATATTTTCTATGAATTGTTACTTGCAACTCTCTGGTTTTTCTTTCTGTAACCAGCTTCCCCAAAACAGTTGCAATCTAATAATGGCGTTGAGCAGCTGCAAAATTATTTATAATAAACATAATAAGCGTGCGACAGCTGTTGCCAATGCCTGTCACTGGGTCGGTGGCGGTGGCGGTTCGGTTTTGGGCGGTTTCGGGTGTCGGTTTCCCGATGACAGCGCCGGAGACAGGCGAAATGCCTAATCCTTGAGACATTTTCAAGCTTAATTACGTGTTTACCGCGCTCTTCAGTTACCGTTCTGGGATTCAGGTGCTCTCCGCTTCCACAGCTCAGTTTTTGTTGTACACACACACACAGGGAGAGAGATAGAGAGGGGGAAGGAGCATAATATGTTGCCCCAGAAAGTGCGCTACACATTTAATACTTTCTAGCATATTTGCCGCGCATAGCACAAATTTCTGACGGTTTTCCGTGAGAGAGGGAGGGCCAGTGAAAATGTGAAATATGTTATGGTCTAGCCCGGAAAAAGGCAAAGCGAAACGAAACGATGATGAAGCTCTGGGAAGGCCCGAGAGTAGGAACAGAAAATACCAATCAGCGTGACTGTTGGCTGAACTCGTGCTTATCGTCGAGTTTTTGATTTGCTTTAAACTTTCCTTTCACTCTCTGGCCAGGCCGCCCCATCCCTTTGCAGTGGAAAGATGGACTGAGTTTTCTTTTGAGGCAGACTCATCCTTTCTGCGTGTCCCGGCATCCTTTTTTCTTCGTTTCTGTTTCTTTCTTTTGCGCCGCCTTTTTGTGGCCCGCTTTTCAGTTAGGCGCCTGCCGCGGCTCAATTATATAAATTTTTATGGGGCCCCGAAAAACGAAAAATTTATGCGAACGTTCGTTTCTGTTGTTTACACAACAAAAACGTGGCCCGAATCCCGGCCTCCCTCTTTGCCAGCTCTACCCTCTTTGCTAACAAGTGTGGCGTGAATATGTCCTGGCCGGGTCCTGTGGCTCGGCACAAGCCTTTTGCCTGAGTTACAGGCTTGCCTGCTCGCCCAGCTCGGAAGCCTCTGTGATTAATAGTTTTTTCATCGACAGACGGAGAGGGTCCAGGGACCTAGGAAAAAATTATACAACACAGCCAAAGGAAGCTCTGCGCTTCAGTGAACTTAAAAGTATAAATAAATTCTATGGAGTTCCTAAGAATAAATATATGTTTGCCCATAATTATCGTGCCGGTGCCTTGTGAGAGAAAAAAGTCCTCGAAACTTTCGCCTGCTCGCCTGGTGAAAGGCCGCTATCGCCCCCTTTCTGTTAGTTTTATTGGCTCTGGCTGTCGTTGCTCACACTGCCCTTGACTGATATTATGCCAGGGGGATTACTTTGATGGCGGCACATGAATTACAGCCATGGCGCTGACTGTGACTGTGTGTCTGTGGCACATAAAACTATACACATATCGATCGGAAGGTGCTGCTACCGCTGCACTGTGTATATCAAGTTGGGACTAGGCTGGCCAAAAGTTTTATTACCCCGGCTATGAGAATTTCTCCTGTTGCGAATACTTTCGGCTTTTATGCCCAAGAGCCGAGTCAATGAATTGATTGATGTACAAACGTAGGAAAGGAACCGAAACAAATGCCAAAGACCGACGAAGCCATGGTATAAAATGCGCATAAAAAGGCTGGTAAGTTTCGGTTTCTGTTTCGGTTTTTTACTCCTTTTTTTTTGAGGCAAAAAACCCCGAAACTCGCACACATGCACATAAATTACAGTTTTACGCTGACATTTTACTATTCGCCGGCGCTGGCTTTTCATTTTTGGAGGCGAACGCACTAAAAAACCAAAGCTAATAGCCATGAGCACCGAACAACTTGGCTTATGCCGAATTGCTACACTCGCCGCAAACACAAACACCAACACAAACAGAGACAGAGCCAGGACATTCAGGCAGCTGGCATAAACTACACGACTTTATGTTCTATTTGCCGGTTTTACTACTACTGGCTGTTTCCTCTACTCTTGGCCGGGTCAAAACTTCAAACAAGCTGAAAATTAATTTAATGCGCAATTTCGGTTGGGGGAAGCGGATATTGGGGAGTCGAGCTGCAATCTGGGGGGAGCTGGAAAGCTGAAGGCAGGGAGCCGAAAAAAAAATGATTGTAAACGGCAAAAGTCATTGGGGCAAGCAAATGAAAATGTAAACTTAAGTGGCACACACGCATTTTTCCTGTTTTTTTTTCTCAACCATTTTATGTGCAAAAAAAGAAGAAGGAAAAATGCTGGCAAAAGCGAGGAAAAAGTAAACGAAAGCCGAACAAGCGGCAAACAAACAAGCTCGAGCGCAAAAAAAAAAGGACCAAGCACAAGAGTCTCGACTCTGCCCTGCCGCGCTGCTCTCCTCCATATTTTATTTAACAGTCTCTGTACGAACACTCGACACACATTCGACGCTAGTTTCGGCCACCATTAATTGGATGTGCCAGTTACAATGGCATACCCGGGCTATATCCCTGCCACCAACCTGCCTCCCGGCCTTCGCCATTGCTCGCATTTCGAGATTCGAGCGGGGCTTCAATTAAATTCAAATTAGGGCTCGTCCTAATCCGAACACAGATGGGCAGAGCACACAAAAAAATACAGCACCGAAAGAAATTGAAATACAAAATAAAATAAAACATTGATTTCATAAATAAAATGTTGCTTTAAATTAGAGCTTTATTTCGCTTAAAAAAATCTAGTTTCCAGCTCTTTAAAATCGGATATTCTTTAAACAAATAAATCTAAAACCATTCAAGTTGCTGGCTTTTCCCTCAGTGTCGCAGATATTCCGGCACAAACGACTTAAATGATGCCCCAATGACGTCGCATAAATATTTCGTTATGGCTCGTCTGCCAAAAAAAACCAAAAGAAGAAATGGAAACGAGTAAAAACAGCAATCGAAATGTGGCAGCAAATCGATGGCAATCCGCGCCGCACCACGCGGCGTAATGCGTAATGCAAGCACGGCAATGGGCCAAGAGCCGCTTACTATTATGCCCGCCTTGTTATTTATTGTATCTACATATACCGACCATCGAAGCGAAGCTTTGAGGCAACGCCACCGCCGACGATCTGCGCTGTTCAATTAAATGGAAAATAACCATAAATCAATGGCAATATCAATATCATATCTGGGCATGATTGAGGCCCAACTTGCATTGATTTCCCGGGCCCTCAGGTACACCATCCTTTGGCACTCTGGCTTATCCGAGGTCCTTTGCCAGTTTCCGGATGCGGTTTACTCCCGGAATCAGTGGCAGAATCAGAGGCGTTAGCTCGTCACACACTCACCGTCGCGACGGGCTGTAAAGGGGTGTCCGCATTATTCGATTCTTATTGTAATCGCATGAATATATTTCTCGCATTATAATGCTCAGCTGAGCTTCAGTGGCTTTTTCCTGCGCAGTCGTTGACTTTTTGCATTTTTAATGTGTTGCGAATCTCTTCTTTTTTTTTCTCTCTCTCCACTCGCTGCCGTTCGCTTTTCGTTTTTCGCCTTTTCCGCCTTATTCCGGCTATCGGCGCATGTGTGTGAGTGCGTTCAATAATTTCCGCCACGGCATTTTGAGTTGGGTTTCGCTGCCAAATAGAGTGTAACGCGTGTGTGAGCCAGTGTGTCTCTGTGTGTGCGTGGCGGCGCCATCAACTTGAAAAAGTGTCAGCAGGCAAAGCCTTAAATCTCTGCCTGCCACTTTGTGTATTTGCGGGGCCCCGTGTGTGTTGGTCTCTCTGTGTGTGTGTGTGTGTGTGTGTATATATACATATAACACACCTCTTCCGCTTTTGGCACTGCCAGAATATCGCATTTGTATCACTGCATTTGGCATTTTCCGCTTTTCCCTTTTGCTGTTTCCCTGGCTCCTCCCCCCACCCGTGCAATTTCTGCCGCCTAACAAACCGGAAGGAAGTAAGTTTTTAAACGCAGCCAGGCAGGCCGAGGATACGGGATACCAGGATTCGTTTGCTGTCTCACCCGTGGGCACGGAACTGTGATGCTGACTGCGGTTTTCCGACCTAGCCTTACACCGACTGTTGCCGCCTTTTCCCCAGCCCAAGACAGTTTATTACGTTGCACGCGCAAATTGCACTGCTTCCAGTCAACGAACCGAAATCAGCCTGCCAGCAAGCAAAGGAATGCAAGGAAATTGGCCAGTGAGTCCTGCAAGGGTGCGCTTTAAAAGGAGAACTCAATTTCCTTGGCCATTTTCATTTATAAATTCACCTTTTTGGTGAACGAAACGAAAGTCAGGCTAACCGAAATGCTTGTCGGTCGATACGTCAAATGCAAGTCCTGGGGACAGGGCTTGCCAAAAGCGGCAGCTTTAACCGGTTTTTTGGGAAACTTTCCGAAAGGGTCCTTACAACATTTTTGGTTGCCATACAATTTGACAGCTTCCCAGGCCTTTGCCACCGTACTTGTTGGTCTTCGGCGAAAACTTTTCCCAGCAGCCGCCCCCGAAAACGGGGGAGCTCAACTCATTATAGACCGCTTTTCCGCTCCAACCAACCCCAGCCGTATGGCAGAGCAATTTGCTACCCTTTAAGTCATTTAAATTAAATACACTTTAAACTAAAGGCTTAGCAGACCAAAGGGTTTCCCTAGCCAAAATCATTTCGAGAACCCGCATGAATGCGACATAGTGCGAAAGATATACCCTATACAAGCATATATATACAATATATATCTGTATATATATGCGGGGAAGCTCCGGCTCCGGGTCGACAGAGGAAATTAAAGTGGTTTCTTTCTCAGATTTGGGGGTTGGCTTTCGTACGTCTCCGGGTAACCCGCGTTGAGGGCTGGTGAGTACAATATTTCGGAAATTACTTTGCACTGTCGGTGGTGGTTGCTGTGGTAACTTTGACACCGCTCGCTCTCTCTCAACTCCAGCTTTGAAGTTGTTTCGGTTATTCTTTTTCTTCATCCTTGTTTCTACCTGCACCCGAGTATAAACTTCCGTTCGCCGACATTTGGCAAATTGACATTTTTATTTTTTGGCACACAATACTTGTTTCACTTGTTTCGGGGATTGCGCCGGGATTTCGTATTCAGTTTGGGCCGGAATATCCTTCTAAATGAAAACACGCAGCCACCTTTTGTCCGGCAGTGGCAGGCCAAAACAAAGAAAATCCGATGGAAATTTGAAAGGGGTTCGTTTCATTTCCTTCATTTTTTCTCCGTTTTTTTTTTTTTGCCCCATTTTCGAGGCAGCCCTTTGTCTTTCTTGGCGTGCGTGTGTCGGCGGCGGCTACTCCTTTTTTTTTTGTCTTGTTGTCCTGCCGCCTTGGCCTGGTGAATGGGCGGGAGTGTGGATGCGAATTGCTTTCATGCTGGCGCCATTTTGTGCCGCCGCCTAAAAAGTGTTGAATGGAAGCGTCTTGAGCCTATTATGGCCTTAGCCTATATTTAGATGAGTGTCCTCGGTGCCGTGTTATCGTGTAATTTTCAGTACTCCGACTAAGTTGGCTGGAAAGAGGCAAACACTTCCTGAGATTTGGGCTTAAAGGGGTTGACGGTTGTTGAAAAACATGACACCCGGCACGAGGACTAATTCTGGTTCCTGAAACAAGGAAATCTGAAAAGCGACAAACATCTCGGGTTCAACCAATCTACGAAGGACTTAAAAGGAGATTCCTCAAGTTATTGGAGTAGAATGAAGTAGCGATTTCTGTTGTTCTATAAAGCTTGAATAATTTTTGCACTATCCACAACATTTTTGTTGTGTTACATAAGACATATGGTGTTCAAAAACAACCCACAGAAGTTTCTCTATCTACTTGCACAAGCAACCCAGCCAATTTTATTATGGTTTATGCAAGGATATACATACATTTGTGTGACAGTTGTCCGATATGACACACATAGCCTGGAAGTTGTAATAGATATGCACATAAAACTTTTTAGAACACCAAATTTCCTTTTTTTCTCTCTTATTTTATTCGGTTTTTTTTTCGTAGTTCTCTTACCCATCAGGCTCTCGCTTCGATATTCCGAGCGATGGAGTACTTGTCTTTTTTTTTCCTTCTTCTTTCTCTCTGGCTGCATATATTTGCGTGTAATTTTACAATGTCATTCAAATTCAAGCAACATCAATAAAATCTTGAATCGCTCCTTGAATATATTTATATACACGCTGGCGTCCTATTTATTTCGTCCTAAAACTGAAGTGAAGCCACCCAAAAAAAGAAAAAAAGAGAAGAGAGATATGCGAAAATTGCATGCAAAAACAAACACTGGCAGACGACTGGCAGAGATGGCGCAACATTTTATAGCGCCAACTTATAAAAGGGAGCGAGCAGAGGGGTAGCAGCACTAAGGACCAACTTATAGTTGATATGGCACGAAGCGGCCATATAGCCCCGCTTGAGTTCGAGTTCTTAGATTAACTGCCAAGCACACACACACACACACTGGCACAGAGCTGAAAATGCGGACAAAAAGCGGAGAGAAAGGAGACAGAGCGAAAGAAAATGGCGCAAGAGGACATTGGAGGAAGCCTGGTTGTCCTTGTCATCATTTGGTGTGCTGGCAGCAGAAAAAAAAAACGAACTGAAGGAAATTTTGGCAAAATGCGAAAAACAAGTAAACGGAATTTGACAAACAATTTCAATAAATTTCTGCAAATAACTGACAGAGACAGAGACAGAGACAGACGCGGAGACGGAGACAGCGTCAGCGAGGCGGAGAGATGGCAAAGCGGACAAAATGGCCGACGAGGAGTTCAAAACGAAATTAAGCCGAGATGAAGAAGAGGAAGCCAGACAAGCGGAAGGGATAACAAGTCGAATGTTGCGTTGACAATATTAGTTGATGTTCCGCACAAACACAAACACAAACAGAAGCCCAGAAGGAGCACACACACACAGGATCCCAGCAAATGTTATTCCAGGCAGAATGAGGCAAAATGGCGGCCATGTCATATCGTAGTTCATTGGTTCGCCTGTCAGCTGTCAGCACGTAAGCCGCTCGTTCCGGCTATGCTGCTTCTCCCTCTCTCTCTCTCTCTGACCCCCGGCCGTTGACCAAGCCATCTTCATCGTCTCCTGGTGTCCAGGAAGCGTCCATCCTCCTTGCGTTGGTCCCTGCCACGGCTCAGGCCTTTGCAATGTCATGACATGTCAACATTTAACACTTTGTCCTTCTGCCAGCCAAGCAGCAGACCCTTCCTTCTCGGGCCAGAAACTTTTTCCTGTTTCTCTCAAGCGTCTTCTATTCGAATTTCTTTTCGGTTGCGACACAAATTTGTCACACGAGCAAAATGTTATCGAAGGCATATTACACGCTGCTCCTGGCTTATGAACGGCGCGTAAGAATAACTCGGGAAAAATGTGGGGGAGTCTAGATTGGATATTTTTGGCAGCGGAATACAGATGACAACCAAGTGAGGCGGAGGTAAAAAACATTTAACCCGAAATCAGCGCTTCATCAACCTGAAGAGGACTTCCCGTCGACGGATTGATTTGATTTCCCATTTCAGAGCTTCTTTCTTGGTACGGGTATCTGTTATCGATGGCAGTGCATGTGCCACGCCTTTGGCCTTTGACTGAAAAGCCACCCAAAGGAGCAATTTTCCAGCTTTCTCTCTATCTAGCTCTATCCTGACATGCCGACTGCAATCAGAGACCGAGCTAGCCAAAGGCAAGATGGCACTCCACTTGATTGCCAATAATAATCGCTGCTTCCTCGGCCCTCGGGCCAAAACTGCCTCCGGCCAGGACGCAATCACAGAGGCAGACGAGCGAGCACACACGGCCAGGAAAAGTGCACAGGAAAATGTATGAACAAATTGGCCATCAAAATCTGCACTAGCTCATATCGAAATAACGATTTGATTGTGGGATATGCATATAAATACCCTATTATTTATATTATATTTCAATATTATTAAGTTGAAAAGTCGTTAAGTCGTTGTATATGGTTTTCAAAATGAATACATAATAATATTAAGCCAACAATCTCATCTATATTCCTAGTGGATACGGATACACATCAATAAATAATAGTATACCCTTAGACACTTTTAAAAACTTGGCCAATATAACTTATTTATCAAACTCCCAAGATTCCCATAGTATTGATAGCCATTAAAAGGGATTAATATATCTTTATTATAAAAGTTTTTTTGCCGTGTCGCCGATAACATGGTTTTAACTTGGCCGAGGCAACACTAACTACACGAAACTTGAAGTGCGGCCATAAAATGTTGAACATTTTATTATGATACCTAAGCAGGCACACACACACATATATACACACACCCAGCAAGCCAGAGCAACGCACAAACACCAACGTAATTATGGTACAAGTCGTGCTCAAATCATATAAAAATTTATAACTCAAATGCTGATGATGGCGACGACAACATTGGGGGGCATTATGCATGGTTTATTCTTCGCTAAGCCGCAACAAAAACAGGAACAACAAAAAACAACAAACAGCAGCAGTAGGGGCACTGGCATTGCCACCGTCACCGGCACCGGCACGGGGGTTCAACATCTATTTTTATGCGACAACGTTACATTTTTTATGAGCGCCTAATAGTATGCAGTGTGTATTACGTATACGCCCCGTTTTGTAGTGTCAAGGTGTAGTAGGCAACGGGCAACGGCAACGGGCACCGGCATTGCTCGGTTTAGCTGAGGGATCCGGATCCAGCTAGGGCTATGGCTCCGTCAACGGTGCTAAAATTAAACCAGACGTGGCCTGCCCTGCAACACGTGCACTTGGGGCCATTGTTGCCACTGCTGATGAGCGCGAAAATCACAATTTTCCCTGCAGTACAATTTGTCAGGGGCTTTCGCTTTCGCTTTATTTAGTTTTCAACTATTTTTTTTTTTTTTCTGCCTGGTTGTGTTTTTCTATTTCGATGCAGTGTCTCTGGCGAAATTTGCCTACAACGACAATGTTGCTGACAGCCAGCGGCTTCGATGTGGGCCTGTGGCTTGTCGGCGGCAGTGGCAACACTGCTGTTATCCTTTTATGCATTTTAATTTCCATACACACACACACACACATACATACCGTACATATATATAGTATTTCCTAGTAGGCTGAGGCACGTGCGTGTGGCAGCATCAGCACCCGTGGGTGTTTTTCCGAGTGTGTTTGTGTGCGGAGCGATCATAAAAGCATCGCATTAGAAATTATACGACTGTCGGTGGCACAGGCTCTGATACACGGACACAGATACAGGTACACCAAGAAAAACTCGGCATAATAAAGGAGTGATATTTATAATTCTAAATTTGATTTGTTGAATGCTCTTTTTGTTCCATTTCTGAGCAGGGGAGTTCTAGAAACTCTCACAAATTTCCTAGTAAAATAAGAAATAAAATGTTCTTGGACATAATTTCTTTCTGTACTCACAGACACAACAACATCTACAGCGTGGCACAGGCACACAGATACATTGACAGGGCGTGTGCTGGGGAATTCATTAGCACAACTCGCGCTGAAAGTTTGCCCACGTCACGCTGTCGCAACTTTAAAGTGCCTGTTTTCCCCCACGCCCCGCCCTTAGTACGCCTGTGGCCTCAGCTACCCTGCAACGAGGCAGCAACCAAGTCCCTGGGTTTCTATGCCCCCCTGCGTGTGCTTATCATAAATTCATATGTGCCGGCGCTCCGTTCGTGTGTGTTTGTGTTTTATTAACATTTTGGGTGCATTAACCTGACAGCTAATGGGCAGGCGAAGGCCCAAGTCGCGTCTCCGACACAGATTCACGTTCGCATTCACATCTCTTCAGTTGGCCCCGGGGCTGGTGGCAAGATTGACACGAGATCACGTAATGGTCGTGGGAAATTCTCGGAAGTAACTTGTAAAGATGCGATAATTGAGTTTCGCGTAGGAGGCCATCGTGACAGGGTCCTTGAGGGGCCAAAGTCCCCCATAAATGATTGGTATTGAGGGTTTTTAGGCCATGAGTTCAAACAAAAAAATGTCAAATCCTTGCAGGACTTGGACATGTTTTATACAATTTAGAATTTTCTTTTATGTAAGGTGGGTTTTATAAAACAAAGAGAGTTAATCCGATCCACTCCCCTTTTTTGGTGGAAAATTACCCCTCTTCAGTTATGGAAAATATCATAAATAATATATATAATATTATATATTGCTTTCTGTGTACTCACCGTTGCTGCACAGCGCGTTGCATTGCCTACAGATGACAGGCCGTCGTAGCGTCGCCGTCGTGCTCGTTGCTGATGTTGCCGGTTGCAATATTTTTGTTGCTGCTGATGTTGCACTTGCTGACGCTGCTGCTGCTGCTGTTGCTGCTGCGTTGTTGTTGCTGCTGCTGCTGTTGCGCCGCCGTCGTCGTCGCCAGTATTGTTGGTGCTGCCTGAATCGTCGATTAGTTGCTGAGTGGCTAGTTGGGACAAGGGACAGCTGCTTGCCACACCCACACCCACGCCCAACAGGCTGCCGCTGATGTTGCTGCCGTTGCTGTTGCTGCTGCGCCGTCGTCGTCTGCGATGGCGATGATGTGGATGGTGTTGTCGCTGGCGTTGATTGTGACGACGGCAGCGTTGCTGTTGCGCCGCGGCGTCTATTTTAATGGCAGCAATGGTGCTGCTTTATAGCAGCACACCTCTACCTACGGAGTGTTGTTGCCGCCTCCCTACACGGAGCCTGCCGCTGCTGCTACTGCTGCTGCTGCTGCTCCTCCTCCTCCTCCTCCTCCTGCTGCTACTGTGTTGCTACTGCCGCTCAGTGTTGCTCCTGCTGCTGCTGCTGTTCCTGCTGCTGCTTCTGCCACATGCCTTGAGCTGTCGCGTCGTCAGTTGCTCGTTAACAATGACAATTCCATAAACATGTTTTCGGCTTCCTTCCTGCCTTATTTTTCTTCTGTTGCTATTCCAGTTCCTTTACGCTTTTCTTTTTTTTTTTGTATTCTTAAATTCCTGATTACGTTTTATGTTGCTGGCAGCACTTTGTTGATGTGATTGTGGCTGGTTATGTTTGGTGTTGGTTGATGGTGTTTCTTTGAAGCAATTCCAGATAGCAGTCTTGAATTTCGGTATGTCTGCAAAATTTGATTTCAATTTGTAGCCAAGGAATAATACCAATAAATAACCACAAAACCTACTTAATTAAATTAAAAGTGGAAAGGGGTTCGGTTATCTCATGATATCTCTGCTGTATGTCTTGGTCTACAGTCTACCTATATTTTGTTTGAGTAACTTATCTATATGTTATGAAAATCCTTATAGTTTCCCTAAAAATAAAGTCCAATGAACTAAGTGAAACTTGGCATTGTCTGCTGGTGGAATCAAAGTAACAATCATGGCAAAAAGTTAATGGAAATTATACTATCAATTAGCCAGGAACCGGACGGAAGGAAGCTGGCAGCCAAAAGTACTGTACATAAATTAAATTAACCAGAAACAGTTGCCAAACTGGTAGCAGGAGCGCCGATCCTTTTCGCTGCTCACTTGGCACA
Organism: Drosophila parvula; assembly: GCA_018904695.1. Classification (NCBI taxonomy): domain Eukaryota; kingdom Metazoa; phylum Arthropoda; class Insecta; order Diptera; family Drosophilidae; genus Drosophila; species Drosophila parvula. Next base: position 43,200 of record JAEIIG010017186.1, read on the forward strand.
CTTCCTATCGGGCGCTGTCTAAGGTCGGCCAGTCGGATTGGTAGGACGATTATGGCCATTTCTGGTGGCATCAATATGAATATGTTATAAGCGATGGGCAGGCGGCAAAAGCGGAATGGGAACAATTTATATTGGAAAAGCGTTCGCATGCGGAAACGAATTTTGTGTAAATTATAGATTTTTTCCTCTGCTGGCTCTGCTGGCTGCTGCTGCTGTTCCCCGGCAATTTATCGTAGTTGAGTTTTGGCTGGCAATGATAATTTATATATGTACACAGACTTATATATGTATGTATGTGTATATGTGCCCGGTAGAGTGTGTGTATCTGAAGTCGGGGCTTTTCAGGGGCCACACCCAGTTGACAAATTGCCAGGGGAAAATTAAATATATATATATATATATATTTTTTGCACCAGTTGTTAAATTGCAATAACCCTGAACGAGTTCAATTTCGGAAGGAATTCGTTCGAGTAAACTTCTGTCATATTCATTAAGGCAAAATTTAAAGTGCTGTTGCAGTTGCTTGTGTTTTCTTCCGATTAAAGTAAATGGACAAAGTTCATGTGCCGTCCAATTTATTATTACTTTCAATTCAGTAATTGAGAACTGCAATTAAGAGTCCCACAGAAGGCAAAACGGAGCAGAAACACTGTTGGGCCATTTAAAAGGACGAAATGTGCAGCGGGAGAGAGGGAGAACGTTTGAAATGCAAAAAAGAGTCCAAATGTGAAATGCAAATGACAAAGCCAGGATAAATGCAAGAGGAAAATGGGTGAAAAAAGGGAGCTGCAAATGGAATGAAAAGCACAGAAGCAGCAGCTACAGCAACAAATGCAACTCTTAATGAGTGCGCTGACATAAAAATAATTATGAATTAAAGCCAAAGTTGCTCGGTTATTTTTTTGTCTTTATCCCTTTCAGCTGGCTCATAATTCAAATGCATGTTAAATAGAAACAGAAATATGCAGAGAGCGAAAATGAGGCGTAGTAGGTCCTTCTTTTCCTGACCAGGATCGCACTATACTTATATTTTGTGGTAGCAAAACGGATAACCAGTTAATATAGTTGTTTATGTGATTCAAGTATCTTTGCTTGTTTTCTGAATAATATATTTACTTTAATTGTTTAAGTACATCCTCTTTTAGTTCTTCTTGAATACTAAAGAATACTCTTTTATGATTTAAATATTTTTGTAGAAGTGTCGTGAGGGGAATAGGAATAAATAGAGAGACAGGGAGACACAGTTGTCAACGAACTCGGCTGGGATCTGTGCCGGGTTCAGTTTGTTTCATTGTCTCCAGAAATGCGACGTCATCGTCAGACGGCGCTGTCGTTGCTGCCGATGTTGCTAATGTTGTTGTTGTTGTTGCTGCTGCTGCTGTTGTTGTTGCTGCTGTTGCCGCTGTCGTCGGCTGGCGCCCGTTGTCTGTCTGCATTTTCATTTGTGGCGCATAAAGGGACGGACCCCGACGAAGGCGCACAAGAGCTGCCAGCAAATGTCCATCAGCAACTACTACAGCGACAACGGCAACGGCAACGATGGCAATGTATCTGGCTATCTGTATCTGTGTATCTGAGCATCTGTATCTGAGAGCATAAAGGAGCAGCAATGCGGGCAGTTTTTCAACCAAAAACAGAAAAAAAGAAGAAGAAAAGCTGCAGGAAGAGAAGCACTCCTTTTCAGGCGCTGCTGCAGGTCAGCTAAGTGCATCGCCAGCAACAATGGTTGTCGAGTCCCCGGGTTCCGGGACCCGGTCCGAAACCGGGATCTCCTTCAGGAAAATGGAAATGAAAATGGAATGGCGCATAATGCACTCGAGTTAAAGGCGCAGATTTAATGCAACAGCACGTTCCCATAGCTGCCGCCTGCGGCAGAGCCTTTTCACTCCGGGGAATCCCCGGGACTAATGAGCTGGCTTGAATATTTAGTTAGTCGAGTCGAGTTCCGGCTGTGTCGGCGGAAGCGCCCCGAAAGTACATATATGTATGCTATAAATTGCGACAAAGCAATTTATGGGAAACTCAACCACAATCGTATTGCACTCTGTGACAGATTTCTCAGTTATAAATAACTATTGCAATATATTTGGGGATTTTCTACATTTTCGCTATTTTATTGTTTGCTATTTTCCGGTGTCCCCTTTGATTCATTTGTATATTGATCGGGGCAAAATTCAGCTTTAATATCTGGTCTGTAAACGGTATTTATGCCCGCTCTATCGTTTATTCTATAAATTGTTTACTCGCGTTTTCTCCCGTCTCTCCCCGCTGCGCAGCGTTGAAATAACAATTGTGACAGCAACTTTTGTCCAAACAACTTGCAACTTGCTTAATTTTGTTTGCGCTGCACAAACTACTTAAGCGTGCAGCACCATAAAAGGAAGCTCCCTTGGTCGCCAACAGCCACTGGGACTGGGACCTGGGGATGAGTCCCCGAGACTGTGTCGTCTGAGACAATTGTGCCACGCTCCTCCGTCCGAGATAATACATCAATTTCAAATTATTTGCTGAGCACAGGACACGACGGGGTGGCGGGCGTGACACTTGCCGGCCAATATAAATAAACACTCGATATTCAATTTAGCAACGATTCATCAGCATATTGGCGTGGCATGGGGCGTTTGTCGGTGGGTGGATGGAACTTGAGCTAGCAACAAAAGGCGCTCAGACGAAGACCAAAAATCAACTTCAAAAAAGGCAAATATTTGCACAACAACAAGACGCTGAGCACAAAGATGGCAATGGCGTCGCACAAAGCCCAGCACACACACACCAACGACAGTGGAGCTAAACAGTTGAGGTTAAGACAATGGGACTTTAAAAAATAATATAAAGGTGACTTTGAGTGTGGTTTAAATACTAGTAATTGCTAGCAAAATAGTTGATATAACCAATTTGTAAAACCTTAATTTACTTGAGGTTTAAGGAAACAAATCTATCAACAAGCTATCAATTATAGCTTGTAAAAAAATATATGTTAGCTGCCTTACAAAGAAGTTGCCACCTATCCAAAAATATATTCCCATTATTAGACCTTCCTAATGACCTACAAATATTATTTTACTTAATAAAAGAACCAAACTTTCTATGCTAATATTGTGATGGCAATTGTATAGAATATATATATTTATACGAGGCTACATTTGTGTGTCACGGCAAAGACAATGGCAACAGCATGCACACAAAAAAACAACCCAGAACAGGCAACTAAGCAAGTGGGAATTTGCGTTAAAAACAATAACAACGAAAACAAAAACGCAACGAAACGAAAAGCGAAAAAGGAAAAGCGGCGGCGGGGAAAGCCAGGCAAAGGAAAATCGCGACGAGTTGGGAGACTGTCTGACTGACTGGCTGGCTGGTTGGCTGGTTGACTGGCTTGGCATACTTGGCGTATGGGTAATGTGCTACCTTGTAGGTAGCTGACAGCCGGTTACGGGTTGCAGGTGACTGAAGGAACGAAACTGGGATAACAGGTCGGAGCGGCGTATTCATTAGAGCAAACGAGAAAAACGTTTGAGGTAATAATAAAATGAGAAAATCAACACAAAGGCCGCCTAGACATGTGAACCGGAGCCAAGTCAGCATTTGTTTATACGCGTCACCTAATTGTGATTAAATAAGTCAGGGAATAATTATAATTTAAGATGGCACGAATGGGGAAAGCCTTAATATTTATGATGAGTGGGGTAAACTAAATGTAAAGATTATTAATATGTAGTTTTAAGGGTATTCTTGTTATAATTATAATAATGTTTTTAAACCATCATTAAAATAGATTTTAGGAGTATATATTGCCTTCTTGTATTTAATAAACAAACAGTTCTTAAAAAGTGTATTATTTCTTAATCAATACCCAATTTTTAATGGTTTCTAGTTAACAGAAGCCTGTAATTTCTAGATTTCTCAAGATCTTGTTATGAAAATGATTAAACTATGAACTAAAAAGGCTTAAATGCTTATATATCATCTTCAAGTATTTAATATTATATAGATTATTGAAAAAATCATTGTTATTTTTAGTTATATCCTATTAATAAAACCATTTCAAGTAGATATAAGCCTATTTAAATATTTATTTACATTTTACTGACATTCCTCTGCTAATTTTAGAGATACTAGCACTTCTAGTGAATCATTTTTTAACAATTTCACGACATTGGGTTGCCATAAACATTCAGCTCGCCTTCGCCTCAATACTCAAGTACAGTGGGCTCGCACACTGACACACATTTCCCAAATCCCCCGCCCTCTCCTGCCTGCCTGCCTGCCTGTGCGTTCGTCCTTTCGTCTTTCCGTCCCTCTGTTTGCCTGTCTGTCTGTCTGCATGTCCTGCTGTCTGGGGCGTTGAACGTTGCGGCAACGTTTGGAGCAACAGTTAAGCAGGTTGAAACGGGGCAGGATTAATCGGGATGTGGGGGAGTGGGGGAGTGAGGGAGTAGGACTGGGGGCGGACAGGGACATCACACCGTAACTTACATTACAGGGCGGCTGCCTGGCATCGGCATCAATATTCGAGCAGCACGAAAAAAATGTCTGAGAAACGGACGACCGACCCAAACGCGACTTTGCCAGGACCAAGGAGCAGCCGACGACCGTCTTGGCCAACGGAGTTTGAGAGACGCGCGCGGTGGTAACCGGAGCCCGGAAACGTAACTCAATTTCAGACGCGATTCTGGATTAGTTTGCTGGCATGCGATTGGCGGACGCCGTACACTGCAATTGCGGCCGATCCGCTTCGATTTGACACTGGCACTCACACAGGAACACGCGGCGGCTGGCAGTTCCGCTGGCGGATGCGGATGTGGATGCGACTGATGATGAGGCGATAGCAGATGCAGATGCGGATACGGATACGGATACGGATGCGAATGCGTATGCGGGACCGGGCTCGGACTCGCTGCTCTGCAGCAGCCGCTGATGGGAGCCGTTGGCTAGTGGGCTCATTTGCCTGCGATTTTTGGCAGCATTTTCGTTTTGGTTTTACAATTATTTGCCGTTTCTGGGGGAACTTTCAAAACTACAAAATATTCGTTGGACTGGCTCTGTTTTTTGTGTCAGTGTAAGCTGTTTTTGTTGTTGTTTTTTTCTTCTATATTTTCTTTTTTTTTTTTGTTGGTTTATTTGGGCTCTGCTTTTTCTTTTCTTTGTTTGGTGAGACGCGGCGCTTGTCACTCGCTCGATGCGTACGATTTCTTCAACCCGCGGGCTCTGAGGCAACTACTGATGGCAGCCGCTGCACGGCAGACTTTTTCGCAGCTGGGGCCGTTGCCGCTGGTTCCTTGGAGCGGATGCTGTTCGGGATATGTGGTCGTGTGGCAGTCGCCGTCGCTCTTGGCTGCTCTGCGCATGCTGAGCCACAAAGCGACAAATTTGGAAGAGCAGAGCAGCAGAGCCACCCTGCTGATGCCAATGAATCTCTGAGATACAGTTCCTTGCGACTCTCTTTCAGCCAGTAAGTAGGCAATGGCTTGTGATTTTCTGGCTCTTTGTAAGCTTCTGTAAGTTCCAAAGGTGAGGCTGTCTTTTGTGGTTATAATTTTTCATCCAGTATCTTTTTTGATCAGGATTTAACCTTACTCACCAAATAATGTTTCCCCATAAATCCAACACAAAATAAAAAATAATAATACCTAAACTCTCTTAGCTGGCTCCGCTCTTAGCTGTGACTCCAAAAGGGCGTTTTACTTAAAGCCATGTGGCAGAAGTCTACAAAACGAGAGCATCCCCATCTCCCTGTTGGGTTGTGTCTCTCCGGCTTTTTTCGGCCACCATTTCTCAGCCGCCCGCAAAAGTGTTCGCCAGAAACTCCAGGGGACTTGTGTCGCCGCGAGTTGGGCGGACAAAAAGTGGCCTGGCTAATAATTTACATATAGGGCGTGGATTTTTCTCTACGGCCGACAAAACTCTCCAGCGATCCAGTCGATGGATGCGTGTGCTTAATCGGGAAATCGCACCCGCTCTGCCAGTACCCTGCACACACTCACACCCCCCTCCTTGCCGTCCAGTAGCCCCCCGTCCCTCTCCCATTTGTTTGTTTATTTCGAAACATTGTTGTCCTTATTTCAGCGTGTTGTGTTATCCTCTTGCAGTTTTTCAGAGACAGAGGGCGGGAAGGGATGCGTAAGAGAAAGAGAGAGAGCCTGGGAAAAAGAGCGAGTTTCATTATGCGTGTGAATGAATTTTATTTGTAACTTTGCGATGTACGTGTGTGTGTGTGTGGGTGGCTTGTACATATGGGTGCAAATGGATTTGATGTAAATTGCAATTTTATGCGTATTTTCATTTCGTTTGCGTTTTACTTCCTCGCCTCCCGCTCCCTTCGCTCTTCGCCGTCTTCCTGTTTCAGTTTCTGTTTCTGTTTCTGCTTCGGCTTCTGCCGCTATGTCCTGCCGCCGTGTCCTGCTGTGCGTGTAATTGATAATGGTCTCGATTGTGGTTTCATTCCGCCCTGCCTCCCATCCCTCTGGCTGCTGTCCTCTTTCTCTTTATCTTTTGCTGTTTTTGTTTCTCCCTTTTTTTGTTTGGCTTTCATTTGTCTGCTTTCGAGGAATTTTTGACAAAATGTGTGTGTGCTGTCCTGCCACTCTGTGCCGCATGCTGCATGCTACATGCTACATGCTACATGCGTTGTGCGATATGCGATCGGGTTTTGTAACTGCATTCAAGTTGCGTAGGTCCTGGATAAATATTTATTTATTTTTTGGTATGTCTTCTATTTATTTGCAGACACGTGGCTATATTTACTGAAGTAACTTAAGTTGATTAAATACTTCAACTTGTAAATATTATTGGCATAAAGAAATTCTAAAATAATTAAGGAAACGAAAGTACCTATATTTTTCCTTATGATTCCTTGTGTTTTAACTTTATTTTATTAACATTTTATGATTTATTTTTAAGGAAGTTAAGCCTTTTTATTAAATTGATAAGGCTCCGGCAAGAGATAATATTTTGTCAAGTGTAAGGATATTGGAACATGAAAAAACCCCGTTCATAAAGGGTTGCCAATGTCTGGCTTTGATTATTTAGGTCAGGGAATCGTGCAGGGAAATCCCAATGAACTAAATCGAAATGAGCTGGCCCAAATAAAGGCTAAAATACGTTCCCGTCGAGAATGAGATAGAGTGGGAGAACTGAGACTTACTTACCGATTTATATGAGAGTTCCTTTCCCATTACGCTGTTAATTTTAACGGTTGGCTATTAGTCCCAGGCAGGCCACCAACTACGGTTAGAAATCGCAAGGTCCCCCGCATGTCCGGTGGCAACAGCATTTCGCCATTTGGCCAGGGCCCAAAGGTAACGATGGTGTGTCCCTGTGTCCTTAGCCCTGTCGACTGGCCCAGGACAATGTCGCAATGGCGAACGGCGGACGGCAAATGCCAGACATCACGGCCAATGGATGGCTGCTCATTTGGCGCTTAAAAATTATGGCCACATGTGGGCAGTAGCGCTAAGCGTGGCCAACACGCTGCTCCTGATGCTGCTGCTGCTGTTGTTGTTGACCGAATTTCGTTACGTTCGCAAGTTTATCGCGCCCACTGCTGCCGCCAGGCTCTGCCTTAATTCATCCCCCTTGGAGTGCGTGGTGTGTGAGTAAGTGTGTGTGTTAGTGTGGGGTGGCAGGTTGTGGTGGGTGCTTCACCGGGTAATTGGTAGGCAGGCTGCATCGCCTGTAACTGCGTCTACGCATCAGGCGAGTACACAGCATAAAACACCTTGACTCGGGCTTTGATGTAAATAAGTAAATCGTCCTGCCATGAGGAGGGGGGTGGCGTATGCGTAACGTTCACGCATTGCGAAGGGAAGGTGGGTCAGGGAGGGACTGGAGTTAGTCTGGGCATATTTCATTGTTCACTTTAAATGTTTAACAGGCCCAACCACGGCATTGTTCTAGCCAGGATAGTTAGAGAATACCAGACTGCCAGCAGGTTCGTGCTAAGGTTTTAATGCCTTGTCGCCATGGTGGCTGCAATTCAGAGATGGCTAACAAGAACAGGGCTGAGAAGGAAGCTGAAATTGGTGGAAAAATGTGGAAAAATACGTTTTTTTTATAAAGGTATAGTCATAATAGATGTTTTAATAAATAGAAGTACTAACTTGTATCGTTTGTTAGAAAATTAAGTATATAAATAAATGGCTACCAAGAACTGGGCTAAGAAAGACGGTAACAATTGTGAAAAACTCTGTAAAATGCTGTTTTTATGAAGGAATAGTGATAATAAATGTTTTAATAAATAGAAATACTATCTTGTATCGGTTTTTTTAAAATTAAATACATACATAAATAAGTGAACTTTACATTGCTTTAAAGTAGTTCC
>JAEIIG010017204.1:0-25511 GCA_018904695.1 Drosophila parvula
GGTACATTAATTTACAAACTTATTTATTTTTAAATAAGGAAGTTCTGTCGTTACTGTCTTGCTTTATTTCTTCGCTTTAAATATTTCTCCCTTCAAAACTTTAAATATCTTTAATAGATTTTTAGTTCTTGTTGCGTTTTTGATTAATTTTAGCTACGATTTAAAACGATATTAAAATACTATAAATAATACATTTAATTGTAAATTATTTACTAAAGTATTTAATTTTTCATAAGAAAGTTCTTTCGTTACTTTATTCCTCTTCGTTGCCTCGCTTCAAATATTTTCCCTCCTTTATTGAACTTTCAATTTCTTCAGCCATTCTCTTTCTTTAGTTAGTTTTTAGCAACTTTTTTTTATGGACATATCTCTTATAAAACTATAGTGTAACGAAGCTTGATTGATTGGCGCAATTTGTTTGCTGTCTGCCTGTCCGCCATGGCTGGTCAAACAAATTCTTGGAAGAATCTTGGCGGGTTCTCGTCTTTGGTCCGGTGATTTTTCTTATTTTTTGGTTCTCTAAGAAGAGAACCTGCTTCCGCTATGAATGGTGGGGGACTTCTTTAGTTTGACGTATTAAGCCATTGTTAACAAGAGCTTAATTATGTTGAAGGCATTAGAAATAGCATCGCTAAGAGCATTGGATTATTATTTCTATTATTTCTTGAGTGGTTGGTTTGCCACAGGCGCACAGCCACTTATTGGCATTTGCTGCAAATTCGTGAATTTTTTGTATACTCTTAAGGCTTCACTTGCTTGTGTTGGGTTTCCGCATTTATCAAAAGCTGCGACAAACCGTTGGCCGGGCCATAAATTATATAATTACCCTTTTGATAAGTGGCGGCAAAGCAACAAAAAGGATACCCTTGCCAATCGTTTCGTTAAATTCATATATATATTTATTTGCATTTATTAAATTTAATTCGCTTTACAACACAAGTATAACACATTTAAATCTCATTTCTGGTTTTTTTTTTGTACGCCCAACAAAAGGGTATCCACAATGATGTGTGCATAGATTATGTGCGCGGTCACAGTCTATTTTTAGTTAAAGCCACTAAAAGCTGAAATTCCAAAAGGCACTAAGCCAACCAATAGGCGAAATTCCACATCTTTGGAGGGTCAGGCCTTATGTCGAGATGAAAAATTTCAATATAATTGCCATAATTTGAATGCGTTTTGGGCAGGGCCGTCTTTAGGGCCATTAACTATAGGTGTGTATATGAATATTTCTGCGCTTTTGGCCAAATTTGTGTGATGTGTGATTTATGCACGCATTTTGGCCACCTTGGAATGATGAATATTATTTGAGGTGCGGATAGGCTTAGAATCCGAACTTTTTACTTTTGATTTTTTTTTGCCTTGGGGACCTTGGCAATGCCGATGCCACTCACTCACCGATTGCCAAACATTTCTTTGTTTAATTTTTTGGCAACGGCCAAAGATTAATTGCTGCCAAATTGTTGCTGCTGCCAATCAAAAAAAGGTCGCCCAGTTGATGCCCAAAAATGGCTTGAACAAAATCAAAGAAAAAAAAATCCCATTAATTAAATGCAAATGCAAATAAATCCAAAGAAGATAAACTGGTGGCCAAAGAGGAGAAGAGACGCCTCAATAAAACAAAACTGCATTGCCGTTTTGCGGTTTTCATCTTCTGTTTTCGCGACTGCGACTTGCAAAATTTATGCAGATTTTAATTATTTTAAGGTTTTTTGGTTTTATTTTCGCCAAAAATCCTATTTGGTCGATCTCCTGAAGCCCCTTTGTCAAAGTATATTATATATTTTGTTTAGTTTATTTTCAAGGAAAGTATAAAGTATAAAATTAGTATAAAGAGGAAACTCTATAAAGTCTACATAGAATATGTTCAAGGTACATGTATCTATATAATCAAGTTTTCTGGAAGATTTTTATGCATTTAAAAAAATTTGTTAAAGGTAATTACCAAAATTACACATGATATTTATTTAAAAATTGTAATAGTTCACCATTTTTGTGGAATTAATTTGTGTTTGTGCAATAAGCACATGTTATATTTAATAACTATTTAAAAACAAAGTTGAATTGCTCCTTCATATTTCACAATTTGTTGGATTTTTGCTTCTTTTTTGGTTTTTATTTTCCATTATGGAATTTATTTATAATTTTGTTGGAAGATTGCTACTTAAATCTTTTTCGCACAAACATTTTTATATTTAAATATAATATTTAACAAGCATTCTTTAGGCTTTTATTTCTTTATTTTCCTGGTATTTATTTCTCTTTTATTTTAATAATTTGTTGCTATTTATTTAACCAATAAGCCCGTCACAAACTTCCCTCCGAATTCCTCTCCTTTGTCACAGGGTCAAAGCACTTTTGCAAATCAAATATCACCGCAAAAAAAAATAAAAATAAAATACAAAAAAAAAAGGAGAAGAGGAACAAAAAAAAATAGTTTGCAAAAATTATACAACACAGAAAAAATAATTAAAAGCAACCATTTTTATTTACGCGTTCACCAAGTTTTATGATAAATTCGTTTGCCGATGGAAATGGCTTATCGATTATATGCAAATAGCATGGAATATTCAACGGATATATATATGTATTTATCTGAATAAGATATTCGGGGCTTTAGTATGGCCGCTCCACTGGCGCCAAGAGCGTCGATGGTAGCGCTGCTGCTGATGGTCTGTCATAGTGATAGCCGGGGGATGGATTTGGTGGCTGGTAAAATGTGGATGGAGCGGGTGCCTGATAGGTCGCCATCTGCGGATTGAGGGCTCCAATCACCGACTGAACGGGCGCCACATAGGGAGCGGCTATTTCGCTATTTCCCCCCAGCTGATCGTATTGCGTCTGGATCTCCTTTTGGGCGGCAGCCGCCTCCTCGTTCGTCTTGTACTTGATGAAGAAGATATCCGGTTTTTGCTCCGCCTGCGGTTTGTCCCGCGGCGCCACAATATCCGTGGCCTCCAGTTCGTGCTGCTTCTTCGTTAGAACATAGATCACAGTCCGTTCCTCCTGCGGCGCCAACTCGGCCGTATACCTTAGACGTTCACTGTTGGCGGCCGGCGCTTTTATGAATATCACACGATAATTCCGGCGTGGCTGGCCAATGATCAGATGCTTATTTCGCGGCTCCAGATCTTCGGGATCTTCCGCCGGTGAGATGCTGTAGAATTGTTTGGTTATAATCGGTTCCATGGCAGGATTGACAGGAGCAGGACCCGGTGGAGGTGGCAGATAGGTGTGCGATGATGAGCTACCCTGAGCCCACGATAGGCTCACCAGCGAGAGGGAAAACCAACCGAATAAGTTCAACATTTCGCGGCTTTCGGCAGACAACTGTTTTGGGCCACTTGGCTAGGCAGCACTTTTAAAAGAGATCTAGTTAGATCTCCAGACCCGATTGGCTTGCAAATTTTTTTTTGGGGAAAATTGTGAAAACTCGGCCCTTTATTACTTTTTCCCCAGTAATTTGCTCACTTAAGAGCTGCGAAAACAAAAGACTTGAGCAACAAACTTGCCAGTGACCAGCCGAAAATTAATTGTGCGTGAAAATGCGGGAACAGAAGCTGCCAAATGTATTTCTTTATTGATGTAAGCTCTGGTCAGAGTCTCAGCATTTCATAATCCAAACAATTTCGTTATTTTAGGCTGGCTTGTGGCCTCTAGAAAAGCTATGATCTGTTTTTGATGGGTCTTTACAAGAAGGAAATGTTGAAAATGTAATAAATAGAGCATTTAGAATGTAAAATATATATTTCAAACGGAAACCCTTTTGGTAAACTTAAAGAAAACAGCAAATAAACACCTTAACTTCAGAAACCTTTTAGGGAACTCCCTGAAAACTTAAGAAATAAATAATATATAGAAAACACCAACGAACATTCTCTTAACTAGAAAAATCTCAACGAAAAATATCAGAAAACATCAGAAACTATTTTTTTTATTAGCAGAACTCATAGAAAACTTCTAGAAACTTTCTGGAAAGCCACTAAAAAACACCCAGAAAACACTAGAAAATCTCTTAAGCAGCAAAACCTCATAGAAAACTCCCAGAAGAGACTCCCAGACAAGAAAAGTTCTTTTACTAGAAAAACCTCCCTTGAAAATTCCCAAAGAAAACCTCACAACTTATATTTTAGTTTTAAATTCTTCTACATTAATTTATAAACTTGAAATAAATTAATTCTATTACAAGTATTTGCAGGCGTAAATTAGTTCCTTAACCCAACAAGTTCAGTGCCTTGATAACCTCGAGAACCGATTACATAACTCGGATTACCCAGAAAAATCCCCCTACCGACTATAATTTAAAAAGCAATTAATTAAGTTTTGTGTTCAGCCGCCCCGTTCGGTTTTATTTACGATTTGGACACGGCCTTTCGTTATGCTCTTCTCCCATCTCACAGTTTTTGCCGATTTACAGATCATTTATCATTTATTTTGGCTAAAATTTTAGGCGGGAAGACTATGTTGCATATCGCGAGGAGCCAAGCAGAGGGCATCATTCAACGCCCTCGCCTTTGACTAATGATCTTGGCCAGGTCTCGCTTACCATCTTGCATTTCGACCACACTTTTGATTTCTATTCCAAATTCGACTCAGTTATTTGGTCGGCGCGCAGCCTCGACGCTGATTAGTAGATTAATTTCAGCGCTTTTTCGTCTATTTTTCTCTATTTTTTTCCCCCTTTTTTTTTTAGTTGTCAACAAGAGACAATTAAAATATCAACAATGGCTATGGTTTTGTGTGTGTGTGTGTGTGCATCGGATTTGCATAAATTAACGCGCAATTCCCACACTTTCATGTCGCATTTAAGCAAAATGGTACAGCTAATTTGATTTATGCTCGATTTTATTAAGAAAAATTGTGTTGGCCATAGGCGGAGCAGTGCATATATCGTATATCGTATGGTTATGAAGATGTTACCTTACCACCGACCTCTTTGGCTTAACTTTTGATATTTCGTTGAATTTTTAAGATGATTAAGGTCATTTTTTTACAAGGAGGTGTTACAGGTTTATACGCCTTTAAAATGTGTGAGCTGTCAGGAAATAATGACTTCAGGGCAAAGAAGGCATCTCTGACTCCATAAAGTATATCTTTAGATATAGGTTTGTCCGTTTGTCCGTTTGTCCGTCTGCTTATCTGTCCGTTTGATACAAGAGATCTAGGAGACTATAAGCACTAGAGCTTAACAAATTTAAGAACAAAATTATTATTTGAAGCTCTAATCGAAGATCGAATCGATCAACCCAAAGTTAGTGAAAGCCTTAAGATGCGTAACGCCATACAATTGTATAGCAGTCGAATTTTCATATATAATATACATATATATTCATATATAATATGTTATATGTATATTCATCATATTTTTTGTCGCCAGCACAAAATTTGCTTGCATATGGCAAATGCTACATATGCGCGTTACTCAGCTTGAACTTGTACTGTCTTTTATTTAGCTTTGCCCGCCTTTTCGTTCTTCTGATTGTCCGTATGATAATTCATGTAAGATTATGAACTTATTCTAAAAAGGAAACATTCAAATATGTATCTATAAAATATAGCGTTTTTGTATCCTCTTAACAAGTTAACAAGTCTTTGATAATTTTACATCTTAATATGTTCTGGAACAACAATATTTTGCATAAGGAACCAAAACATAACAATTACAACAGCATTAGCACTTACCACCATTAACATATATAATATATAGGTGTATTAATATAATTAATTAAATTACAGCAATTAATACCAATTAAGTAAAGAAGAATTGACTTCCCCAATACCCAAATAGATCTGTGCTCCGATATTTTATTTGTTGCGTTCAATTTAACGATTCAACATTAATCATCAACAAATGCTCTTTGGCCTGGCTCTGTCTCTTTTTATGCAGCGTCAGTTTAATGGTCCAATCAAAGCAACAAAAAAAAAAACAAAAAAAACATGGCAAGAGGGGAAAAAAGGCTAAACAACAATAAAGAGAAATATATGTATAAAGCTCCACTATTTAATTAAATTTGATGAGCTTATTTTGATTTCTCACTTCATTTAAGCTAATTTCTGTTGGAAATTTTGACGGCAGCCCCTCTGTTGTTTGGATTCCGATTCCGATTCGGATTCGGATTTGTATTTGGATTTGGATTTGGATTTGGACACATATTGAAATGTGTGTGTGGACTTGCCTGATTTGAATATCGGGAAAAACGAAAAAGCAAAATAAAAACTGCGCTGCTTCGATTTGTTTTTGACTTTGATTTGGATATTTATTTAATTTCGGAATGCCAGAAGAAACATTTCAATTTATAGGATTTTTATTAATTTTTTGTTTACCGACCTTAGACCGCACAAAAAGCAAAGGGACAAGGCAAGTAAAAGCTGCTTTAATTCTTTGTTTTAAATGATAAATAAAAGTGGAAGGGATGCCTTACCTTGTATACCCACCCTAGGGGATTTACGAATGTTAATGTTGTAATTATTACACTGATTATGACTGTGACTTTGTTACACAATTTAATGCCTTAAGGTTAAGGTTCTTCACTCCACTTTACCTCAGAATGGGAATAAAAAAAACCGATCGATATCTTTCGCGTTTCATTGCTTGTCATTATAATGCAGAAACTCTGTATGAAAGACTTTCTCAAAGGATTCAAATTATTCCCGGAACAATCTTTAAAAAAAATAGCTCTTCCCTATTTAAGAACAACTTGTCCTGCTTCTTTTTAAATATAAACTTTATTATCAACAAATAACAAAAAAAAAAAATATACAAAAAAATAGACAAAGATCTCTTAAAATTACGCAACACAACAAGGCTCGGGATGGGGTTTCTTTTTGGGGCGGTTTTTGGGGTGGTGATTAAGTGATTTGGTGGCGGTCCTTAAATCCTTCTAGTGCTTCAGCAAGCTGGGCAGATACTGGGCACTGGGCGGACGATTGGCGATCTGTCGGTAGTTGTAGCTGCCATCGGGATTCAGGCCATCGAGACTGCCAATCACCGAGGTAATGGGCGCATTGTTATCCTCCTGGTACTCGTTGGTGCCGCCCAGCTTGTCATATTGTCCCTGGATCTCCTGCTGCGCCTGCTTGGCCTCATCATCGGTCTTGTACTTGATGAAGAACACCTCCGGCTTGCTGGGCTGCGTGGGTGCCGGTGTGGCCACATCGCTGGCATCCAAATCGTTGTCCTTCTTGCTCAGCACATAGATCACGGTCTTCTCCTCCTGCGGCGCAAATTCAGCCGAATACTTAACATTGGCATTATCGCCGGCCGGGGCCTTGATGAACACCACACGATAGTTCTTTTGCGGACGTCCCAGCACCAGATGCTTCACCTTGCCATCGTTGCTGTGATCCTCGGGAGCAGAGACCAGATAGAACTTCTTGTTGATGATCGGTGCCTGGGTGGTGCTGGCCGGTGGCAGGTACTTGTCGCCGCCACGATGCGGCTGGATGGCTACCAGGCCGGATTCGGAACCAGAGCCCGAACCGAGACCGGAGCTACCGATGCCGAGACCAGAGGAGCCGCCGCCTCCACCGCCGCCTAGGAAGATGTCTCCCGGCGAACCAATACCGATGGGATGCTCGTATCCGTACTGAGGACGAGCCTGGGCCACTGCCAGGAGCAGGCAGCCAGCCAGCAAGACTTGTTGAACGAACATGATGTGTGGGCTTCTCTTTACAACAATTAAAAAAAAAAGTCGGAAGTAGTAATCCTGTGTGATCCTGGTTAGCTCCTCTGTTGGTGGTGGCTAGTTGGTTGCTTCGTTGAATTGCTGCGAGTCAATGATTGCATTTTGGGCCGCTCCACTTGGCTTAAATATGCTCCGGATCGGATCGGATCGGTTCGTATCCGATCTGAACTCTCTGCCGGCGTCGCTGTTTATGCAAATGTCACATCCACAACATCGCAGAGCCTATGCGCTGGCACGGCGCTCGGACTGACCTAAAACTTATTCAAATCAGAACGAATACGTTTTCTTTATCTCGTCTTCGGGGCCTGGCATTGAACTTGACTGCTCCATCGTTGACCCTGACGGAGCTGTGTCTAAAATGTACCTCTTCCATAACCCCCATATAGCCAATATATCATATACATACGAGTATATAGATGCGAAAACTATTGAATGGATCGGCCCCAGCCCCCTGAGCCCAGCGAATCTCATTAAACGGCACCGCGTTGTCACCATCATCACATCATCATCATCTTCACCATCTTCACATCACAGGCAGCGCATCAATCTTGGCCAGAAAGCAAACACGTTACCTGGGGTTTTCTTCTCTTCTCTCGTCGTCGTCGTCGTCGTCGTCTGTCATTAGTTTCGAGCATATTCGGCCATCAATTAATTGGCAAATATCTATAACAGTTGGCTTAATCAGTGAATAATTTAGGCCTGAAATTATTGATGTTTCGTTGGGCTTTTAGGCTTTTGGTTTTTCGACGATTTTCATGGGTTTAGGGATAGGTACAGGTGGCCTACAGGTGTTTTCCCAAGATCCAGTTTGTTTAATTAATTGTTTTAATCGTTATTTTCCTTGTTAAATACACTAGGCACTTTCTTTTTTAAATAATAATCATATTAATATAATAATATTTGAAATACTTAAAAGCCTGATCAGATTATATTCATATTTTATAATATTCATGGTTTTTTGGTATATAATTTGTATTGCTTTAACTTAAACTTTATTTGTGTGTGGATTAATTATTATTTTATTCAAGTAAAAGGTTTTTAGGTCTGTAATTTTATTTTCCTCAACTCATTTTCCACTTTATTATTAACTTAAATGAATTTATTTGTGTTAATCTGTTATTATGTATTATTTAACTAAATTGGCGAGGCTTTAAAGTATGTTATTAAATATTTGGTTTTATTTTTAACATATATATAAGTTAAACTATGTTTTATTAAATTGCTCCGTCTTTAAAGACTCCTATTTTAAATTTCCTAACACTAGTACCCACTTAATTATTAACTTAATTGAATGTAATATCTTTTTTATGATTATAACTATACTATTTTATGTTTCTTATTTTTTAGCCAGTTTATTATTGACCTAAAGAACTTTATTCTGTGGTATATATTATTATAAATTATTTAATTAGACTGGCTATGCTTTATAGAACACATTTTTATGTTGCTTAACTAATATACTATATATACTTTCTCATAAACGTTATTAAATGTAGTATCCCTTTTCCACCACACAATTCTTTGGCAATAATCGAATTAAAAAATAATCAAGAAATAAAATACTAAATTCCTTAAGAATTAACTTTTTTTTAGCAATGCAATTCCTTAATTAACACCTTTCATTTGTGAGCTTGTGATTTATATGAAGCCTGCTAATTTAATTAAGCAAAAGTTCAAGTTAGTTAGGAATATACATACATATATGCTTTAAAGACAATTTCTCATAAATAAAATAAAATGTAATTAAATTGTAGCTTTGTAAAATGTTTAAAAGAAATTTATGGACATTTATTTATATAGTCAGTCACTATTATAACTATTCGATAATAAAAAAGGAAATATATAAGTATATACTGGGGGAAAAATATAAATAAAATGTATTTAATATCCTTATAAGGACTGGTGTTCCGATAACACCATTCTTGGCCAGTAAAATATATTATATACATATGTTTGTATTATAGCCTTCCTGTGTCTGAACCGATTGCTGGAATTTCCCAGCGAATTGGGTGCTCGTCTTTTGTGATTATATTGTATCTTTGTCACCCTAAATGGTTGTGACCGCTAAATCGCTAAATCGCTAAATCGATCGATCGCTGACTCACCTGAGAGCCCAGAAGAAGATCTCTAGCGATATAAGCATTCACCTGCGCTTTTGCCCCGCTTTGGAGGCCGCCGTAAATATTGCGAAAATAAAATCATAAAATAAAAAACAGAAACATAATTTGCCCGATAATAGATAGAAGCCGTATACATAGATCATCACCATCATTCGTTGAATTTGAATAATGCCTTTTGAATGGATTTATGGGCTAGCGGATTAATGACAGAATATAAACGAATAAAAAACTGATTGACAAAATGGTAATGCATTCTAAGTGTTTCCGACTTTGATTCGGACTAAATTAGCCATTAGCCCGGGCCGGGTATCACAGATCACAGATCGGAGATCAGAGATAGGAGGAGATCGCATATCGCCGGCATCGGATTATGGAAAACCGAACAAAATGATAATTATCAATTAGGCATTCCATATTTATAACCCATGGCATGGCGTGCCATCCGCCGCTTGCTGTGCTGAAAATTTATGTAACATTTTATTGATGATGACAGTAATATAGAAATCGAATCGAGGGACAAATCGCTTGCTTCAAATCATTTCGATCTCAATCTTGTGCGATGGGTAGGGTTTTCTGCCAGCTACCGTCGGCGCTTTTATTTAGTAGGTGTGATTATCTTTATGCAAACAGATCTCAGGCCCCCGGGGCCATTGATATGCAGATATGCGTCGTCTTAGATTTAGATTCGGATACCGATTGAGAGATACAGATGCGAGAGCGGTACATTTAAGGTAATTGAGGGTAAATTAGTTCACGGGGCGTGGCCCCTGCATTATATTATTAACTAATTTTTTGTGTTTATCTTATTAATACCCTTTGGTATTTTAATGCGACTTGCATTGGCATTGGACGACCTTGTGACCGGCCTGCATATGCCACAACCCATTCCCCATTCCCATTCCCCGATACCGATACCGAAACCGAAACCGAGTTGAGTATCTTTTAAGTCGCTAATTTATTTACCTGCCCGCCGTCGAGTGGTTTCTTCGAGTCGAGTTGGCCACCGCCGGTTGGTTGGCCCGTCGATCGGGTTGAACAATTATGAGCAGCTTGCCAAATACTTGGCGCGCAGACCCCAAGACGTTGAGAGGCGTTGGTACCATTGGACTTTCCGTCTCCGATTACGCAAAAGGCTGGCGGTCTTGAACAGAGGTTGCAGTCTCCGGTGATGATTGGCTCATGGGTTTTCCATCCCAGTTTCTTCTTTCACATTTTCCCCAAAAGACAAGAACCCTCCCAAGACAAATCACTTCATTTCTTCTCTTTTTTTTTACATTTTTTCTGGAATGCCTTAAATTTTATTAATACAAAAAAAAAAAAAGTAGTTCAAATATCTAAATAGGAAAAAAATCGCATAGGTTTTCCTCGGCGGTAATTCCACTGCAATAGACCCCAAACCCAGGTGGGGGCTGGGTAGTTCGATCCAGTCCGAATTCCCCCGAGGCTCCAAACAGTGTGTCCTGTGTGCTTGTCCGGGCAGTGTGTGTGGCTTGGATGTATGTTGGATATATGTATGGGGTTCCTACTTCCGTACCGGCTTCACGGGCAGATAGGTGGCCTGGGCATTGGTGCCGGTGATCACCTGGCTGATCACCTGACGCTGGCTACCCTCACCATCGTAGGCAATGCCTCCAGCGCCGCCGGCGCCATTGAATCCAGCATCCACGCTGGGCACACCGCCGGTTCCAATAATGTTGAGGCCACCGCTGGCATCGGTCACCACGCCGGAGGCGCCATTATCGCCCAGGCTGCCAATAACGGAAGAGGTGGCAATAACGCCCTCGTTGCTGGTCTCCGAGGTTCCACCCAGAGCATCATAGTTGGCTAAGGTAGAAATTAATATAAATGTAAATATTAAAATATTTTTATAAATATTAATTACTTGAGAGTTTTGTTAGTATTTCGGAGATTAAATTATGCATTTTTGAGACCACTTATAAATCACAAAATGAAAAGGGAACCTGGGTGAACTTATTTAAAATCATTTGAGGCCATAAATAAATAATAAAAGGGTTTGGAATAATAATAAATATCTATCCAATAAGACTAAGAACTTCTTAATAATTCAAATATTCAATTAAATAAATTTCATTTAAGGTTTCTGGTGAGTTTTTAGATAAATTTAGTAACTAAAGTTGAAGAAAACTTTTTAGTTTAAAGATCAGAAATCTTATTAAAGGATTCTCGATATTTACCAACTCTTTTCCTACAAAAAATCCTAACAAATAAGCTCAAAAATATATAAATTGAGTAATAAATATTAAATCCGATATAAACAAGGATATTCCCCTACTAACTTAGTTTTAAAGTTTAAAAAACAAAGGACATATGCTCACCCTGAATGGTCTGCTGGGCATGGGCCGCCTCCTGTGGTGTCTTGTACTTGACAAAGAAGACCTCCGGCTTGTTCTGTACCGGGCGCTGTGTGACCACCTCGGCAGAGACATCCAAAGCATTGGACTTCTTGGACAGGACATAGATGGCGGTCTTCTCCTCAACGGGAGCCACATTGGCAATAATCTTGGCCTTGCTGGTGGTGGAGGACGGGGCATTGATGAAGACCACACGATAGTTCTTCTGGGGCCTGCCCACGTTCACATAGCGAACGATCTGCTGTTCATCGTGATCCTCGGGAGCACTGTGAATGTAGAAGTGCTTGCTGATCTGGGCGGGCTGGAAGTTGGCCAGGTGACTGATGTAGGACTCCTGTTCGTTGTAGTTGATGGTGGGACCGGGCTGCAGACCGGCCAGGCCAATGCTGTCGGAGACACCAGAGCCGGATGATTCGCCCTGGTAGCCCAAGGAGCCCGAAGAGCCCACCTGGTAATTGATGGCCGAAGAGCCCGAGGAGCCAACCTGGTAACTGGAGCCACCACCGCCGGAGCCAACCTGGTAGCTGGAGCCACCACCGCCGGAGCCCAGGCTTAGTTGACCGATGGCTGGGCCAGAGTTGAAGTAGTTGGTGCCGGCAGCCGTGGGCTGGTAGGAGGTGGTCACCACCGGGGCGCTCACCACCTGATTGGTGACCAGATTGCCATTATAGCCGCCAGCCTGGTAGGCATAGCCGGCCAAATGGCTGACATCCGGACGGGGAGCGGCCAGGGAGCCACCGATCACGGCCAGACAGGCCAGAACCTGAAGTTGTTTGGGAGTTGGGTTTATTAGTCACTGGGGGTTAGTTCTTGGCGGGCCGTGTCCCTCCTCTTACCACAAACTGCTTCATGCTGGGTGTGCTGGGATAGAGATGGAGGTGGATGTGAGGTGGAGCAACTGTCGCCGTGGAGCTGTTGCTTTGATTTGATATGCCAGTCAGCCGTCCATGTCACCTTTTATACCGGCCGGAGAGAGGCGCCTTTAATTGAAGTTAATTAAAGTGGTTTGCAATAAATCGTTAAAAAACTATAACACCCCAAAGATCCATCCATCCAAGTTCGAAAATCCCCACTCCGGCCACTACAAATCCGGCTAGCACGGCTGGCATTTTGATTACGACAAGTATTTCATCTTTTTACCATATATTTCTCTCTTTTTTATTTGTTTTTATTTGGTATCGATTGCCACCGCAAGTGCTAATTGCGAATGTCAACAAAAAAAAAACAGTCCGCGGAACAAACGATTTCTATGTCTGCGCAGGGTGTCGGTAATTCGGCTTTCATGGGCAAGATGATGATGAAACCCGGGTCGGGGGCGGGAAAGGAAGAGTCATCTATGATCGGTCGGAACGGGGGTCGATTCGGGTTAATAATGTCTATATGGAGGTAGTTACTGTCTCAGGGCTGTTGGCTTCTAACCAAATTCAAGTAATATGAGAGTGATAAGTGCAACTTATGGGGGAGACTGCCTTACATATCGGGGAATAGGGAACATTAAGTGAGAGAGATCATTTGCATTATGTGATTTATTTATATAAAGGTTATCTAGATATTAGAAAATATATATTAGAAATTATAATAGAATATAACATATACGTATGAGAGTGCTACACATAACATTTTCAAAACCCTTTAAAATGGGTCCCAAATTATGCTATAAAATTGTATATCGTAAGAAATAAACAAATTTACACGGAATTTGGTACCTAAAATATTGCATTGCATACTTTTAGACACATTTTTAAAGGTTTTAAACACCTATAATAATAATAGATAATAATAAATAATACAACGAAATATTATAAGAATACTACAAATTAGAGGTGGAAAAGTATCGAAGTTTCCGATGTTTTTTATATGTAAACATCGATATATCAGCCTTAAACATCGGATGTTTTTCCAGCTCTTCTACAAATATTATATATACGAATATTTTATTATAGTTACATAAGTCTTTCGAAAGAAAATGGCAGAGATTTTGAAATCCCTTAAAAGGAACTCCGATCTTGTTGCAAAATAATCAAGATGGCGCATCGTAAAGTCCCTTTTTATTACAATATCTTACAGTGTTTGGTTCTGTAATTAATCAAACAAATTATTCAAAACTATATTATTACTAACCCAAGCACACCGCAGCTGTTTCTGACATAGCCCAGTGTCCTAATCAGTACACGATTGCAGACCCCATCTTAACATTTAGTGTGGCTTAGCAATAATTTTTAGATAGAGCCCTTTCAGAGTTCTCTGAAGCTGAAGAGGTCCCTGATGTCCTTTGGACTTTCTTTCGATACATGGTTCTAGTTCGAACTTGGCTATAATTATGCAGATATTTTTAGATGGTGGTCTTCTAGGTTTGTTTTTGTTTTTATTCCCAAGATACCATAAAGTAAACCATATATGAATATATATATTTATTTAAGTAGAGTTGAGAAAAGGGCATTCACAATTCCCCTATTTAACGCTTCAACTATATTCACTGGTCTTTGTTTTATTTAATTTTTCGGCTCAATATATATTTTATGGTTGCAAGAGACGACCGGCGACTGAGCGCCCTGAAAATTTCAAGCAGCCAAACATTTTAGCGCCTTTAATTGCCATAAACCGATCGATATATACACGTATATAGACGGATCTATGCCATAATGATGTGTGCATGCAACTGCTTTTGTTTTGTTGTTGGGAATTTCTATTAGCCAACGGGGGTTTCCACCTAGAACAGCGTTCAAGAACTCGCACCCAAAACCTGTCCCATGATAATGTTAATGATTATATACAGGACAACCTGTCTCTCTTGATTTATATATGATATTATATATATGGAATTTTTGAATTTATGAATTTATTTATGATTTTTCCCTTTTCAGGTGGCTGGCAGGCATTCCGTGAGACCAATCGTCTCCAGTCCTGGGAACACAAGCGAGTTCTGGTCCTCCTACAGGCCAAGTATGGCATCTTTCCCTACTATCGCGTGAGCGTGGAGAATGGCTTTAGCAATCCCCATGACTATGTGATCACCCTGGACGAGGGCGAGGTGGGACTGCCGGACAAGTACTTTTATGGCAACGATGCGGACGAGGAAGTGGTACGAGGCTATAAGCTGCTCATCAGGGATTTTGCCATTAACATGGGTGGGTTTTTCCCCAGTGCTTAATATTTAATATCATTATCTAATAATATATATTATTTGTAATATATTAGGAATTGTTTCCCGCGAGGCGGATCTGTTTGCCGATGATATTTTCCACTACGAACGACGCATTGTGAATCACATTGAGGATGCCAAGGCTGGCGGAGAGCGACAGCTAAATAAGCTAATGAGTCTCTCGGATCTGAAGACAAAGGCACCTTCGGTGAGTGCAGAATTGTTCAATTTTCTTAACTTTTCAAGTGAGTAATATCCTTGTTTTCCTCCTCTCCTTAGTTGCCCATACTGGAGTCGCTGCAGGCGATATTTCCAAAGACCAAAATCACCGAAGACACTGAGGTATTAGTGCGCGATGTTGAGGTCTTGCATGCGGTATCCGTGCTGCTCTCCACCTCGGACAAGAAGTGAGTGAACAGCAGTGGAATATATATAAATTATACCTAAAGCTATCTTTTACTAATAATTCTTTCTAATATCTTGCAGACCCATTAACAACTTTATTATTTGGTCACTGGCCCGCCAAATGTTGCCGCATTTATCCAAGGAATATCGCACATTGTCGGAGAACTTTGATCATTCTGTGTACGGACGCACTGCCAGCTATCCGCGTTGGCTGGTCTGCAGCAAGGTGGTGCGAGATTGGCTGCCCTTTGCAGTGGACGCCCTGCAGCAACAGCCGCCGCGCCAGCAGTTTGAAACGACAGCCTCGCCAAGGGTAGGCTGGAATAAGACCCATGGCAATGAGGAGTTGCTACGCCTCATGTTCTACAGTCTGCGTAATCAGCTGAAGGATTCGCTGGATCAGGCCAAGTGGCTAGAGCCGGCGGCCAGGCACTTCATTCAGAAGAAACTGAATGAGATGCGTTTGCAGTTTGGAATACCGGACGAAGTGCTGGAGCAGCCCAGTTACCTGAAGGCATACTACTCGGATTTGATGCTGAACAATCTGTACTTTGTGGAGCATCTGGAATCGATATGGACCTTCAGGCGGACGCGCATGGAGAAGAAGCTGGGCACGCTGGGCATGCTGGATGTGTAAGTGTCTCAAGCGAGCGACGCAGCTTTCCAAATGCTTTCTAACTTATCTAACTAACTTTCTACAACCCAATTTCGGGCTGGCAGCATTGTATCCGAGATGTACACAAGGGACAATCCACAGGCCATCGGCTACTCCAACAAGCTCAATATGCTGCTCGTCTCAAAGATATTGATTAGCTCGAATTACTACGATTACCGGTTTCCTGTGTA
Organism: Drosophila parvula; assembly: GCA_018904695.1. Classification (NCBI taxonomy): domain Eukaryota; kingdom Metazoa; phylum Arthropoda; class Insecta; order Diptera; family Drosophilidae; genus Drosophila; species Drosophila parvula. Next base: position 16,571 of record JAEIIG010017204.1, read on the forward strand.
AGTGTGTAGTAATTTCCTTAATTAATACCGAGGAAAACCCAAAGAGAAATCCGGCTTGCATCTCTTTCTAATCCAATATTGATCTCTGCTCCTCGTCTCTCTTTCATTTCGTGCAGTGCCGTGAACTTTGCCCGCATCGGCACTGACATCTTGGAGGCCCTGATCGATAACTTCTCCGTCTTCCTGCTGCAGTTCAATACGCAAAGCTCGGACATTAGCGACGCCGTGCCGGAGATCAAATATGCCCAGCCGGATGTGAATTGTCTGGCGGCACAGGAGGGCGGCTCACCACGGTTGGCCCACGAACTGAACGAGCTGTCCAGCAATGCCCTCAAAGGCTTCCATGTGACTTTGAGTGCGGCAAGGACAGCGGCCCGGGCTTTGAGCAACTTTGTGAGTGCCATTGATGCGGGCAGTGCCATTCAGGGATCGGGCATTGATCAGGTGAATACGTATGAGGCTTTGGGACTGACCCGGCGCCTGAGGGTGCCCGGACTGCGTTCCTTCAACGAGAATGAGCTGTTCACGTTGGCGTACATGCAGCAGCACTGCAGCACCACCATGGCGGACAAGGATTATGCCAGGATCAAGCCGCATGTGGAGAGCCAGCTGGCGGAGAGTTATCTGTAAGCTCAGTTCTTTTCCTTATATATAATATATGTATTTTATAAAGAGAGGTTTTAACGGAGGTATAGATCGGTTCAATTTACAATATACTGTAATCGATACTCGACAATATGCCAAGATAATGCACAGATCTTTTTATATAGTATTGTTGGTCTAGACGCGTTTTCACATTAACATCCGAGGTCTAGAATCCAGTCTTGCGAATTTTTGAGGACTCTATAGCAAATATTTGACTACAAAAATAGCTATTTAAAGCTAACAGCTAGATTTAGGTACAAAAAATAGCTATTTAACGCTAATAGCTAGATTTAGGTACAACAAAAATAGCTATTTAACGCTAACAGCTAGATTTAGGTACAAGATAAGAATGGGACATCACTAATGCTGTGCTTTAAGTCCCACGAATGTTGATAGCGTGTGCGTGTGTCGGCAGAGCCCCGCTGACCCGCGACATACCATTGATTTACCTACTTTTATGAAATTGAACCGAACTAGAGCCCGAGTTACGCTAAAACCCCCCTATATATAATATAATAAGTCGCTAAAATATATTTATAAATGTATTTATTATTCTCCTGCAGCTTCAATGCCACCTGGCAGCACATCCAGTTCTTGCCGCGCTCCACAAACTGCGCCGTTTCGGAGTCGAGTTGCTCCAATTTGCTCTGAGATTCAGTTGCCCATCCACAAGGACATGCCTTTGAGCCCTGTGGATGAGGATGGGGTTGAGCATGAGGAACAGAATCGCTGCGAGATGGAAACAACCTATTTATTGTACTTTTTTTTAACTCCCACACAAACACACACATTGCCAGAGGACACCCACACACACACACATGCATCGCCCTAGTTGTAGTTTTAGCCCCTAGACTTAACCCTGAAGGATCAGACTTAAATTTTGACTAGCCAGCCACTGTTGGACATCACAGAGAAAACGGAAACGGAAGCGAAAACCCACTCTAACCTAAAGCGACGTTGACCAGGATAAGTAGTAAGTCGAACTTAAGTGCGAGCCTATTTGCCTAAATTAGTCTGTAGTTCCGGTAAACCCTTAAAACTTGTAAGTTATGTAGTTGATAAGCGAGGCATACCCTGTGTATAAACTGATGAATTTGATATATATCATTTGATTTGATTTGATTTCAAGTTTTTGGAGAACAATTAAACGAGAAAAAGCTAAGGAAATGTGTTTCAATTTAAAGTAATTTATTTGTAAAAGGCGGCTACTAATTAGTGGCCACACCCCCTCTACGAATCCATCCAAAAAAAACCCTTGCCTACTCTTGGGCTTCGCATTTAATTTGATATTTACACATACAATTTTGTTTATTTTTCAACTGGTTTTTCCAATCAATTTCATTGTGTACTTTAAATATCTCAATTTGTACTACACTTTCAATTTGCTAACGGAAATTGTCTTTACAATTTATGTTGATTTCAAACACAGCTGTGGAAAGGCATAAAAATGGTGTCTGTCTTTGATTCTGTAAAAGTTATAGCCAATTTGTCAAACATCTGTGGCGTTCTGTCTGTTTATAAAGTTAAATAAAGGGCCTTTCGATTGAACGTGGCCATTGCCTGGGCGGTGAGATTGCTGGCCAGCCTGGAATTAAAAAAAAAAACATAGGAAAACCTTTAAGAAGTTGCTGAAAAGTAGATTAAGGAAGAGATTTCTGTGAAACAGAAGTTCAGACAGTTATTGCCTTAATTTCTTGGAAATGAACCCACCTTGCATAAAGTTTCCAGGGTTTCGGACACTGTGAGTTGTTGTAGAAATCGCTGTGTTCACATTGGTCCCGGAAGCGATTCCGCTCCCCGAGAAGCTGCTGACAAGGATCGATGGGAGCGTAAACGGAAGCGACAGCAGCAGCCAATGGATCCCTTAGACGGATGCCTTGGGGTTTCAAGTCTTCTCCATCGTGCGGCTTCTTCTGCTCGGCCAGCTGTTTGTTGTGCTCCCGCCGTTGGGTCACCTGCTCCCGCTGATGTTGTCGCTCCCGGCAAATGGTCACCTGCTCCTTGTCATGCTCCAGTTCTAGCCGCTCTCTCATCGCCTGCTTTTGGCGCTCATTTAGTTGTGGGATCCTATTGTCGCTGTGGGCCACCAACAGCGGCTTATTGGCTCGTAGCACCTCCTCCCAGGTGCGAGCGGAAAGTATCTTCTTGAGCTCCTTGGACTCGGTCCGTGGGCTTTGCTGCAACTCAGGGCGCTCCTTGACGGATTCAGATCTTTTTCTGGCCCTTTCGCTGTATGGTGACTCGTTTAGTTTGAGGGGTCTGCGAAAAAATGGTGGGAAAATAAAACTATCTTATAGATACCGGTAGCTATAAATCTTTAGGATGCCATCTTATCTTATACAAACGTTTCCCCAGTTCCCCCGCTTGCTTAATTTTATTTTATTGATATATATTCATCAAAACAAAGTAAGAAATTAGTAGCTGTTGCTACTTATAAATAGCAATGATATAATTTCTTTCTCTGTATATAGATAAAGTTGAGTTATTGCATCAGCCCCACCACTTTCCCTCCCACTCTCTCTCTCTCTCTGGGGAAAAGAATAAAGACTGGGACCCAATTGGGATTAGCTTTCATATGGGCCGCCGTCACGCAAGTTTGGGAATTGCACACGAAATCGCCAGGCACCCAGCACCATTTCCCTTCCTGAAGTGATTCTGAGGAAGGGTGTCCTTCCCAGAGACTTCAAGGCCAATGCCAGCAATAAGGAACAAACAGAAATAAATCCCTGTTGCGGAATACGTTCTAGCGAATACTCTGCAGGTGATATTTAGCTTTAGCTTGGCTTTAGAAATTATCAGAAAATATGAATTTAAATGGTGGCCAAGGTCTTGACTCTAAAAGGCAGTCAAAGACTCTGCCCGGTCTCTGCACAGTATGCAAGAAAGTTTAAGATTGCCTAAAACTCATATATATTTCGATTCGCTATTAAAATTCTAATTAATTAACATTAACCTCAAGCTTTCTACATTTTTAATTTGTTAAAATTGTCGAAAATAAACAATAACTTTAATTTTTTTATTTTGTCTACTGATTATGCAGATTTATTAACCTAACAAAAACCTTTTCGTATTGAAATGAATGCTATTTTAGCTTAGTTATGATCGATCGAAATTTACCCTATATCTTGGCCCAGCTAATGGCACCGATAAGCCATATTAGGGTATGATTACGCGATTTACACACTCATTCATTCATTCATTCATTTGCTCCGTTATTCATAGCCTGGGTCACTGGGGTTAAGGTTGTGCCAACCTAACAGCCACCTCCTCCCTCTACCCGATATACTCCTATACGACCATTAGCTTTCTGAAAACCCCCTTCCTTCCAATCGCAGTGATAGCACACGTAAATAATATGACACAATCAAACTGGGAAATGGAGAAGCCAAAAACTGTGGAAGAATTAATTAATAAACACCGCCAGAGCGCGGTGCCGGTGACGCAACCCATCGGTCAGGGGCGGTTACCCCCAAAAAATATCCACAATTTTGGGGGTAACTCTCACAATTTTCTATTAAATTAATATTTAAATTATATTTAAAATTGCTATTTTTCCCATTTATCAGTTTAGTTTGCACCTTTATTTGAAGAAGTAATTTTTGTATATAGATCAAGAAATGTTTCAGGAGCTTTAAGCCCCCAGAAACCCCCGCCTGGCGAACGATAATGGGCCGAGGAGTTCGCTAAATGGCAGAGCCAAATTTATTGATCAAACAAATAAAGCGCATCAGCAGCGAACAGAAAACAAAAATCTAAAAAAAAAGGTGGCTAAAAACAAAGAATAAGGAAAAAAAAACGTAGATGACGAAATAGAGACATGAAAAAAAAATTCAAGGGGTTCCCTTAACGGTCGTATTATCGAAAGGGTTTGGGTTGGGTTGCCTTTCCAAAGGCGAATAGCTGTTGGCCTGGCTTAGCCAGCGCTATTTATAGCCCCCCAGGCGAAATCGGCCGATTGCCGGGGAGTTGGCTAGGCAAATACCACATATCTAGAATGTATATAGTATGCATATATGTATATATATGTAGAGGGGTATATAGGGGGGTAACAGCGCAAATTCGCACTGCAAACAGTCGCCGATTAGCGCCCGGCGATCATAGTATTTGATTACGGCCATTCTTCATATCAGCAAAAAACCGAAAAAACTGCAAAGCACAGTGGAAATTTGCACACCAAATAACATGAGACATTAGCGACATCATCCCAATAATGCCCCAAAAAAACCAGAATCATACTACTATATACATATATGTATACTATATATAAAGCCGGTAATCCAAATAACAAATATCAGCGACTACTAGAGGCGACCTTGAACCTGAACTATTAGTCACTGCCGTCGTCAACATTGACTTTCTTAACAGTTGTAGATATAAAAAGATATATATACATATATCTAAGTCCCACTGGCATACAATCGGAAGTTATATAAAACCGTATAGAACTCATCAGTATCACAAAGATACACAGTTGAGATTGTATCAGCGCAATATAACTCGTTTTCTTATTATCCAAGATAATGGTTCCAAGGATCTCGCCTACATCCAGTTAGGGTTCATTTGAATTATTTAATGATATTATGCGAGATTAATTGGGTCCATAAAAATGCTTCCATTAACTGTTTGCCAATTTTAGGTTTATTGGCTGGAGCAATAAAATTGATAAGTGGGAAAAAAAATAAACGAAAAATGCAGCCACGTTTTCTAGTTATAAAGTGTGTTATTTTTTAGTCGGCGAAAGTTTTGCTTAGTTCGAAATTCCTCATTAAAGAAGTTCATGTTTTGTGGGTTTTTGGTAATATATTTAAGGACTTTTGTAGAGAACCAAGGTATAAGTAGGTAATAATCTAAAGAATATACATTTAGAGTTCTATAAAGTATGGCATAGGTGTTTAACTAGTTACAGAACCCAAACAAGTAATAAACATTTCTTAATTCTATGTTTTCTGGAACTGACAATTTATATTCTTTATATTAGGATAATGATGGTTTCCTAAAAGGTTAGGATTTATTAAAATTTAAGGTTTTCAGGTCTTACAAATACATATAAAGTATTTGTACTACGACTCTTGAACGGTTTGTTTTTACGGATATTTGTGATGTTGTATGATCTAAAACTGCAAGGTAGTCAAAAAATCTGGTCTAGAGAGAGTATAATAATCTTAGCGAGGTAAATATTTCTCAGAACGCTACAAATATTGATAAACTATAATTTATAGACGTCCGATTTTGATTTAATTTAAAAAGCGATCATCTTTCGGATCAAAACGCCGATCATTTTTAGTTCGAGTTAGAAATTCCAAACTAATTCTAGCCCTGCACAGATCTTAATCCGACTCCAAGGCTTTCCGTTCCCTCTCCTACAGGGCAACGAAGGTGGCATAACGGTAAACTCTACGAGTAACGGGTAAAAGTACAAACACATATGCCAAAATATATATGTACACATGGTAACCAAAACAAGTGGTTGCTGTTGGTGTTGTTGTTGTTTTTGTTACTTTTGCTATTACTGGTAGTAAGCCTGCTCCTGTTTGTGTTGTTATTGTTATTATTATTATTGTTTTTGTTGTTCTAGACGCCGGCTGAGGTGAATGAGTATGAGTAACTCCGCGCCGGCAGCGACAGCGGCAGCGTTAGTGGCAGAGTCAGAGCACAGCCGACAGAGACGATGGCGTCAGCGGAGCGGAGGAGCATTGCCAGCTGACTAGCACTCGTCAGCTTACTCTCTCTCTATCTCTCTCTTCTATTCTCCAGTCTCCTCCACTCTCCCAAAAGTGGGAGCTCGCACTCTTCACTCTCCATCTGCCTCCCACTCACCCAGCTGACGGCTGGCGATGACATCATTCTGGGGCTGCCGCCACCTCTGCCGGCGACGCAGTCGCAGCACCCGAATGTCGCTGCTTTGCTTCTTTTTTTTTGCTCCACAGCATAGGTGAAGTAAATAGGAGTTAATCACAGTCAAGGGAAGGAAGGAAGTTCACGAGTTGCGGGTATTGAGTTGGAGAAGGCAAGAGCTTTGTTTTAAAATTCAAAAATACAAAGAATTTATTGGAAGAAGAATTTAAATGGAGTGTGGAAAATCCCTGAAAAATCCCTTCATAAAATAAATAATTAACTTTTATGTTACATAAACACAATTTAAATCAAATAAGAGCAATGTATTCTGTTGTTGAATTTTCATAAAAATCTTTAAAAAAGATCATTTCTATAAATTATAAACCCAAAAAACAAAAATAACTTTTGACTTTACAACAGCAACATAAAACAATACATAATAAATTTCAAAGATAAGAAAAGAACCCAATATTTTTAATGATTCCACCTAATTAACTTCGATTTTGGTACTGATTATGGTACTGATTTTACAATTTCAATGGCAGGATTCTATTCTAATTTAATATATGTATACCATTGGAGCCTGTAAATAATAAGCTTAAATTTTATTTAAGAAATAAATACTACTTAAATCTAATCTGAAATGGGAAAATTGAATATTTTTATCTAATATTTAATATCAAATGCAACTACAAATCCACCCTTTACTGTATGCATGACTTTGTGAGTACCAAAAGCATCTGGAGCAACAATATTACCATAATAATTATTTCGAATACTTATATCGCACTATTTGGCGGTATGAAACAATAAAATATCTTTAATATTAAAACTAAAACATATGGTAATGATGAAAAATGATTGTTTTAGAACCATAAACAGGTTGGAGAAGCCCCCAAAGAAAGGGATTTCCAAAAGTTCTTCCATTGTTTTCATATGATACATCCCAAATATTAAATGTTATGTAAAAATCACCTGATAACCGGGAAATATGTTAAATACTAACTAATGACATGTAAGTACTCACAGCACCTTGATCGTCAGTATTGTGGCATTGCTGCCGTGATCCCCACGCCTGCTACCACGCACCATATCCACGATGCCTCTATCGCGTTGCTCCTTTTGCTGGAGCAGCTCCAACAGTGCATCCCGCTTGGCTGGCACCAGGCGCTGGGGATTGTGGACGAGCGGAATGGATTCCTCGAGGCGATCATGTTGCCTCGCCTTTGATACCGACTGGGCAGTACTGTTCCGTCGAGCCGTGATCATCGGTGAACCCTTTGACTGCGTCAGCTGGAGATAATCCCGCTTGCTTGAAGGCAGACGCTGGGGATTGTCGACGATCGTAATAGCGGCCGACTGATCAGAGCTGTCCAGTCGGGCGCTGGTCATCGGTGAACAGGGCGGCACTGGCGGTTGCTCCGCCATATGGAGGCGCATGCCCTTCGCCACCTTGGGAACGTAATAGATTCCGCCCCTTGTCGGCGCCACCTGCTGGCCGCCGCCACGCCTTTTATTGGCTGCCACTGGCTGTGGCGGCGGCGGCGGCGGCAAGTAGTCTCTGGCCCGCTCAATTCTGGTCATCATCAGCTCCAGCTGCTCATGAGCCGCCGCCAGGGATTTGCTTTTCTTGTCGGATGCCGGTCCGGGTGCCTGTCTCAATCCCGTCTGGCCGGATTTATGATGGTGGCTAGGCTTGACCCAGTGCGAGTCCACTTTGGCCCTGACGGGTGTGGTGTTCCACTGCTTCGGTTGGTGGTTTTTGCGATTCTTCAGCGGCACAGCACTGCCCGACTCCAAGGGTGGCCTTGGTGGCCTTGTGCCCTTGGTTGGCAGATAGGGATTGGAGTGGCCAAAGGTCTGTGCAGGGGAAACCATGAACATGGACAGGGGGTTAGTGTGGCTTCCAACCTTACCTGTGTCTTCACCTTCGGACGCGTTGGCTTTGTAGGCTCCGGGCATCGGACGGACTTGCGGCTGGCAGAGGAGGTGCTGCCGGTGCCGGTGGCAGTGGCACCTCTGGGATGCAACACGCGCATGGCCAGCCTATGGACGGCATCTTCGTCCGGCATTCTGGAGTCCAGCAGCTCCTCATGCCGCTGGCTTCTTTGCTCCCGGCGCCTGCGCGCCAACTGACGCGACGTCGACTTCGGCAGCACCGAAGCTTCCATGACGCTGCTCCGCTGCTGCTGCGCTGCCTTGTGCGGCGACGGCCGGCGGTTCATTTTTCAGTTTCTTGGTCGACGCTCGCCGGTTCGGTTCGATTCAATCCGATCCGATCCGATCCGATACAACGGTATATATAATATAATATATTATATATCGCGGTGCTTACCTTCTTTTCTTTTTTTTTTGTTTTTTTGTGTTCGCGAGTTTTGATATTTGTTTTGGTCTTTTTGTGTCTGTTTTGGTTTTGATGCCACTAAACGCCCTTTCTATCCCGTTTCTTTCTTTTTTTTTT